>VYZR01040182.1:21015-45358 GCA_013400675.1 Oxylabes madagascariensis | reverse complement strand
AAAAAAGAAAAGTAAAAACAAAATGCTCATTTGGGCTTTTAGTAGTTGCTGTACTTTTTTATGACATAAGATAGCTTTATAAATGACTGTATGTTAGAAGAAGATACTGAACAATGGATTAAATTTCAAAGCTGTATGGTATTTATGTTGCCCCCATCTCCTCCATATCTGCCATGAGCCGAGAACCTGAACTGTCTGCTAATTTCAGACGAGCAGACAGCTTCCCTGTGTGGATCACATCAAAATTCTCTCCATTACCTTTCTTGCGTGAGAGAAAAACCCAGTCACCTTTTGCCATTGCTGTGCTGTATTTTATTATGGGGATGACATCCAGGTTTCAAGTTCCTGTGGTAGTTCAGGTCAATTCAGTGTCATTTGGCAAAGTTGGCCTCCTCAAAGAGTTGGGAGCTCTGTTTGTTATTCTAGAAGGAGCTGGCCGCTGGATGCTGGGGGCAGGTGTGTTGAGGTGGTGGATGTGTCAGGGCTGCCCCATCCCTGCATGCAGCAGCCCTCTGAAGCTCCCTGTGACCTGCTGTGCTTGTGTGTCCGTGCAGAACGGGAACGTGTGCTGCTCGGTGGATTTAGAGTGTCTCAACAATAACTGAGCTGCTCAGGCCGGACTGTGCCGAGGGGGGAGAGCTGCCGGAGCTGACACCTGGGAGGAGCCCGTGTGCGTTGGCGTTTTGTACAACAGACAATTACCAAAGTCTCCAGAAGAGGAAGATGTTTGGGAGTTGCCTTTGGGACCTGTCACTATGCTCATCCTTGCTAGCCTTGCGCAGGCGACTTCCAGCACAGCGCGTAGAAATCCGTGGTTGCGACGAGTTTTCAGTGTTGTAAATTACACACCTTTCCTGTCCAGAAATTTGCAAATATGTTTAAATTATCTCATGGGTAAACTAATGCTGTATTTTTTGTTTTAATTTGTGTATTGACAACATTGATAGAACTCAGCTCTTCTTACTTTGGATCTAGATTTTACAGATGAGACAGCCTGTCGTGATTTTGTCCCATGATACCACATACTTGGTTCCGAGGTCCCTGTTAGATGTATTTATGAAAATATGTATGTATGTACAGTCAGATTGCATAGTACTTATATTTCACAGCTGTCCAACATTTTAAAGCATTCAAAGGTATGGACAGAATGAAAGTAATCAAAATAAGTCTGTCTTAAACTATAAAATTAAATGCCATGAACTGAACGGAATGGCAGAATAAGCACTTTCTTCTCCAAACATGCAGAGCAGCAACACGACTCCTGTAGTGAGAAATGGAACTAAACCCACATCCCACTGCCAATTCAACACATATTCAAGAAGGAATCACCAGTCATTATCAGTGTTCTGTTGAGTATAATTCCTGTGGATTATACAGTGCTGAAACAGAGACCCTTAAGATGATACAGTTTGAGTATAGTTTAAGTTAAGTTTAGTATAGTTAAGTTGAGTAAGGTTAGAATTTGCTTGCATTTGTAACATCATTGATGAGTTCAGGATTTTTCCTCCTTTGTGTTTACAGTAATAGTGATGTCTGTCACCCTCAGTTACTGCTGCCATAGTGACAAAGTGCAGAGGCTCCTGTTCCAGCCCCAGCAGGACAGGGGACCTTAATGCTTGCTAACTTCCATTACCAACAGCTCAGAAACAGATTTTATCTCTTCATGTTTTATGACATTCAAATAATACTTACATTTACTGTGTTGTTGAGGACCTAAGTTTAGACAGGAATTTAAATCAAGACTCTTCACCCTGTGTGGAGGTTAGAGCTTAGATTCTCTTCAGCTAATGTGTATTTTTTTCACCAGGCTGGCAAGTTTGTGGCATTAGAACAAGAATATATTTCTATGGCGATGCATCTAAAGCTTAAATGTCACATTTTTAATGTGCTGTTGTGTTTTGTTCTGCTCATTCGTGTAGTGTTTTTGTTTGTTTTTTTTTCCTTTTTGTTTATTTAATTAAATACACTGAATATATGGGAAAGATTGCAGAAATGAGTATAGTGGCTACAGTTTGGAAAGTCTACATTTGTGAGTTCTTCATAGTTTCATGCAGAAAATGTGAAACTGATTAATAAGAAAGAAGTGTGACTATACAGTGAAAACATTAGTTGTCTTTTAAATGAAGTACTATTATAAGGGGACAGTGGAAAAGAATATAAAATTACTTTCAGTCACTCAAATAACTTTATTCCAGTTTTTTAAACAGGTTTTGTTTCAGTTAACAGCTTCGTGTGGTAAAGTTAAATTTATTTTCTTAAAATGCCCCATCATTTTCAGCTAATAATGTATTGACTCTATTTGCATTGCCCTGATGATTGTATAATAAGGGAAAGAGTTGTGTTTTATATGATACTCAAAGGATGTTTGTAAATCATAATGTCAGCTCATTTTGTATATCACATTGTAAAACCCAATGGTAATTCAGTTGGATAAGATACCCAGTGGGCTGAGATATGAAGGGGAATGATTTAAAATTTGTGGGCATCTCAATAAACTCCTATGTACAGATTGCTTTCCCTCAGTTTTATTAGCAGGGTTCTAAAGCACTGATCAATGTCCTTTCCAGCTTGAACTCCTGATGTTGCAAAAAAAGGAGATGAAGTGATTGCCCAGAGGTGTAGCATCAGAGTGGTAAGAAATATGTCCTTTATACCCAGGCAGAATCATATATTGCAGTCTGTCATACTGAATTTCCGAAGCTCTGTGAATGGATTAAGGGCAGTGCAGGCTCTGAAAATCATTCCCTTTTACCTTGCAGTACAGAAGCCCCTTCCCTGGATGCCTTCTGGAAGCTCCAGACCTCGTTAGGATCATATTTAACAGGACCACAGAAGTTCCCACTTTTCCACTACAGACCAATTTTATTCCAGAGCTCAAATGCAAATTAATTCAGTAAAACCCTCTCAGAGCACTTTATTCAGCATTACGTGTCATTATCTGCAGACTGATGCAGCTTGAATTGTTTACACGAAGTCAAAATATTGACACAGACCTGTTTATATGTTGCATTTTAAGCAGTTGCCCTGACTGTGATGAACTTTTCCTCATGAAGGAATGTGATCACTAGTCACATCACATGTACCTTCAGAGAGTACTCAGAAGCCCAGCTCAAAGAGCACATTGTGGAGGAAAAACTTAATTCCCTGTGTTCTATGTGACCAAGGTAAGTAAGAACTTTCAAAACTTCTTTCTTGGTGAAATTCCCTACTCCCTGTAGAGATATGGGCACTAAAATTAAAATCCTGAAAAACACAATGTTTTTTACAGTAATTTAAGAAAATTTTCCTCTTTGTGAGATGGACACTGCCTCCTCTCAGGAGAATGTGTATGTTATATATATAGTGTATATTTGTTGTGTAGCATTAACTTGAGGCGGACTACCACTCCCATCTGTGAAAGGAAACTTGCTGCTAGCTAAGAGACTTGGTCAAAGCTCTGGCTGTAGACAACTGGAATTTTGTAGCTGTTTCTATTTATTTCTCCCGTGGAAGAGTATTTTCTCTGTAACCCTTCTGATGACAAAAAAAAAAAAAAAAGTGACTGAGTGGCAAACAGAAAATGAAAAGTCCTGATGAAATGTCCTTGCCCTCCCCCTTTTGGTAAAAACTTCAGGCTAGGTTCTCTAAAGCAGGGCCTGGTGTTGTGTCCTGTGAGGACAGTGGGTTCTCAGCTCTGTGTGTTTGCAAACCCATCCCCTGAGTTCAAGCAATGCAAATATTCCTTTGCAGTGGTCCCTAGAGCCAGGGACTGCTCTGAGCCGTGCTGGTCACTGTGGAAGGCCAAAGTTGAGTTATTCCCCACAGATGCTGAATAATACCAGCCTAACTCACAGGAACGGGTGTGGGATTTGTTTTAGTGCCTTTGTGTTGCCTCAGAGACCTAAACAACAACTGTCTTCCAGTAACGTATCTTCCCCCAAGAGCTGTCAGTGAGTTTTCAGGTATAACTGTGTACAGGATTTAATTAATAACATCTTTTCAATCAGATTGCAATGACAACCAAAATATCATCCTTTTTTTTTTTTTCCTGCGACAGACAATGATGTTTTACAAAACAAAAGGTAAAATGTCAGGAGTGATTACACAAATGGTAGAGTAGATTTTAGCAGAATTAAATCATAACTCCTACGAGCAATATGGGAATGTCTCACATCTAATGGTACTTACATAATCATTATTAATGAGGGGATTTTAAAAGGGCCCCATGATACAGTTTGATGTAAAATTTTAAGTGAGTGTTGTGATAAGACATAATTGTTTGAGGAACATATTCTGCCAGTGGAAAAATGTTCCTGCCAACAAGCTCCTCTTCTTCTTAAGGTACATTTTTGGAGCTCATTGAAATTTAAATTGGTGTAAGGAAGAATCATGGTAGTATAAATTAAACAAATAAAAAGAAATTTGAATTATCCAGTCTGGGGTGTCTGAATGCTTCATATCCAATTCTTCTCTGGTAGAAGTTATGGCAGAAGTCAGCAATAATTCTGATTCAGCTGTCATTGACCTTGGAGGTGTTACTGAGCTGCTGGTATTGCAAAGTAATGTAATCTGCAAAGTACTTGCAGGTGCTACCAGGATTAATTTTTGCTACTAGCTGCCAGTGGATAGTCCCCCATGCATAGGTTTGGGTGTGTCTGAAGATGGTGTATATCAATAAGCTGATAAAAAGGGTCAGATCCAGGGGGTTTTTAATGAAATCGTCATCAGGAGGTTGACAACAGATGGATACATGATGCCAAAAATCATGCCCAGTGGAAAAAAAAAAAAAACACAAGGAAACAAACAACCGAAAATAAGATTCCCAAACCCATATATCTGTCATTTAAGGGTTTTTTTACTGCTGCTTCAGCTGTGCGGTGTAAGGGATTCACTGAATTCTGATGGGTGGATTTTTGGCTGGGAGCCAAATCTTCGCTTCAGCCGTGCCTTGCACTTGAATTTTTTATTTCCTAAATTTGTACATGAGATTTTTGTTTTTGTTGTTGTGGAAGTGTTTTGATTGAAATTGAGTGGTTTGGGGCAGTGAACCTTACTGCGTTCTCTTTGAGACAGAAGTTGCTGCAGCAGGATCTGGACTGAAGCAGCACGTTCCAGGGAGGTGGCTGGACTCGTCCTCCTGCATCTCCCTCATGGATCCTTCCATCCTTGGATATCAGCCCTTGGTTGGGGGGAGGAACATTCAGCTGCCCCTCAGCCAGAAAATTTGGGAATCCGCTTTTCTGCCACCCTCTCTGTATCTGTATCTGATCTGTTCCGTGTCCTTTCTGCATGGAGCTCTCAGAACTGGCTCAGCAGTGTCCAGAATTTCATCCACTTAACCAAGGACACTGTTGTGTCTGAAGACAAGCTGTCAGCCTGGTAGAAGGGAGGACAGATGAGCCTGAGAGCAGCCTCACATCAATCCTTAGCAAAGCCTCAGGCAGCACCAGGAAGTGTTTTGGGACATGCAGGATGGTGTAAATCACAAATGCTGGCTGCAGCTCTGTGTGCCTGTGGAGTTCAGGGGAGTTAAGCTGAAGGTTTCCTCTGCCTAAGTATTGCTCAGCATGAAAGTTCAAAGCTATTTCTCTTCCTGAATTAAAGCATTCTTGTAAGATGGATGGGATTATGGTGTGCACATATATATCCTCTACAATTGGGGAAAAAAGAAATTATCCCGGGTGACTTTTTCACCTCTGAGTAGCCATCTCATTCTAAGTCAATTGTCAATGTTTGAGATGCTATTTACAGAGAAGCTTTTCTAGTGTGAGTAATACTATTTCAAGTGAAAAATAGATGGATGTCATCTATTTCACATGAGCTGATCCAGTACAAGGACAGCAATGAGACATGTCAGTCCTATGTGTTCAAAAATTATACCCCAGCTGTGCTAAAATTAAGAGCTAAGTTGTAGCAAAATGCGTGTGTTGGAAAATGTGCGTTTTTCAGCGATTGGGGATTGTCGGTGCCGAGCTCAGATTATTCCTGTCGGCAGATGCCCCAGCAGGCAGGCTTGGTGCTGTGAGGGCACAGCTGGTGGGACAGGCTGATGTGGAGGTGACTCGCTGCACAGGGACGTCGTGGCAGGGCGAGGGGCATGGTTAAATCAAAAGAGGAGAGATTTATAGTAGATGTTGGGAAGAAATTCTTTACTCAGTAGGTACCGAGGCANCTTCTACAGGATCATCTCTGCTCCAACAGAACCACATCTGTCTCTCCAGGAGGACTTGATTGGACTGCTACCAACACCCTGACCAACAGGGTGTCAGGTCATGTTCTGACTCCGACAGGATCTTCTTTTTTTGTTGGGTTTTTTTTTGTTGGTTTTTTTGGGGTTTTTTTCTTGTATTACTACATTTTAATTTTTTTAATATTCCTAGTAAAGAACTGTTATTCCTATTCCCATATCTTTGCCTGAAAACCCCTTAACTTCAGAATTGTAATAATTCAGAGGGAAGGGGTTTACATTCTCCATTCCAAGAGAAGCTCTGGCTTTCCCTGGCAGACACCTGTCTTTCCAAAATAAGACAGCCCCCCAGGCAGCCAGTGTTTGGGCCACTTAAGGAGGAGGGACCATTGCTGGTGTAAAACATTGATGTTTCTGGTCCAGGCCAAGCCCAGTGTGTGAGATATCCAACTCCTTGTATGGGAGTTTGAGAGCTTTTGGGAGGCAGCTGATGCTGGAGATCAGTCTGTGTCTGGAAAGCAGGGTGCTTGTACTAACCTACTTTCCTGTCAGTGTTTTTGCCCTGAATTTAGGCCAAAAGGTGGCATAAACCTGGTGCCAACCAACCCTGGTGCTTAACTGTAAGCAGGAAAAAAAGGAACCTGTGAGGACCCTGCCCCCAGCACTCAGAAAATAAGGAAGAGACCCTAAAGAGAGACACAGTAAGTCTTTAGCACTGAGCAAAAAAATACAGGAGCGTGTCCATTTAGTGATTTTAGTTCATAATGAGACTGCCATAGTGTAGGAGCAATGCCAAATTTATAGCACTAGCTGTAATGCAGACGAAGTGCTTGTCTAGGACTGGTGCCACTAAGTCATGGTGGGCTCTAACTGCACCATGGTCTATGGTAACAGTGCATGCAGACACATTTTTATGCAGAAAATACATCCTACCCAAAATTTAGCTCTCAACCAGTGTAATCAAATGAAATACATGGGTCAGGAAAACAGTAAATTTAAAAATTTGCCATGTGTGACTGGCCTGTCTGATTATCAGACTGTACTTCAAAACAGATAAAATGATTTGTGAGAACTTAAAAAAATGAGCTTCAATGAAGCCTCTCAGTTCAGAGATGGTCAAAAATTGCAGCTTTTACAATTGCAGAATTGTAAAAAAGATCCTGGTTAATGAAATTTTCTAGATATGTGGGGTGATGTTTGGTAATCGAGGCAAAAGAAATCATTAGGTCAAAGCTTGCAAATGGAAGGGAGAGAACCAAAAGGAAAATAAAGCATTATGCCAAGTAAGCAGGAACTTCAGAATGAGATTTCTGCATTTTTTATGACATGAGAGTACTGCCTATAGCAAAAATAAATGGTTTATTAAGCTCAGGCTGGCACCAGATACAAAGAACTGGTAACAGTTCAGGAACTGGAAAGCCATTATCAAGTATGTAATGGAACATCACTGAGTTATCTGGGTTATTAACATTCCTTTGGCTTTCTGCATGAGAGGAAAGTGGAGCTGAAATCAAGCAAATAAAACTAATATTACTTAATGTTGAAAATATGATGTCATTGGGCAGTTTAAATTAAAAGAGGAGCGTGCAAGAGAAGCACATGGGTGGGAGAGCCGGGTGATATCAACACAGGCGATGATGCTGTTAGCAAAGACAAATGAATTTGTGAAGCTGCTGACACTAAACGTGGAAGTGATTTATAGGAAAGGCTCCTAAGCCAAGGAAGCAAAGAAAAGGAGTCTAGAGGAGTCAATATACTAAAATACAACTGGATTTTTTTATTATTATTATTTGTCTTTAGAACATGGACACACAAGGTTGGAAAGTACTTCCACCTTTCGATTTTATTTAGGGAGGAACCTGACCGTGGCCACTGGGAGAATGTCCAAGGGCAGGAGTTTGTGTCTTGGGGCTATGACTGCCCCATGAGAGTGGGGATGTGCCAGGGGAGGCAGAGCAGCCAGCCAGCAGCATGGCATGTCCTGCCTGGGCTTGGAAAGACAAGATTTACTGTCAAAGCAAAGGGCTGTGGATAAAACACAGCAGGACTAGGATCCCCAGCCTGCACTGCCCATTTCTTTCTGATGAGGGAACCAGGGACTCCAGTGGCAGCCCAAAAGTGGTTGCTGGAGGCTTGGAGCTTTGTGAACTGCTTGCAGTCCTGCCTTCCCCACCCCACTTCCAGCCCCACTAGAACATTTCTTGAACATGCTGTGGGATACATGAGACTTTACAATGACAGTACAGATCTTCCCAGGTTGTTCTCAGATGCTGGGTATGTAATGAGACTGTACTTGAAAAGGGTGCTGAGGTCTCTGGATGTTCAGTGAAGAGCAACAGGCGCCTTTGAGAGCCCCTCCAGGGGATCCTGGGGGCATGAATTGAGGCCCAGGTGAGCTGAGCAGGAGCTCTTTGGGGTGAGGCTGGAGCTCGCTGCTCATCTTGAGCCTGCTCCACTTCTCTGATAAATGGTAGTAAAATTGCCACGCAGGGTCTAATAACATAATAGACCATATAATCATGAACTCTGAGTCTGAAAGGTAAACAAAATACTCTTCTGGCAAGGGTGTAACAGGGAGTTGCAACTTATCCCTGTCTGCAGAATCCCTGTCTAACCCCACCATCCCACTTATTTAAATGGTGAGGTGATTAGAAGGCTTCTGATACAACGTTGTCTCCAGACATTACAAAGCAAATCGTTTGTTAGAAAGGCAATAAAGGCTTTGCTGCAGCCGAGCATGCTTTGCAGTGATGGAAGCAGACGGTTTACAGAGGTACAGAATAAGAACTGATTATCGATTTGCTATCCTCTAACCACATCAATGTCGAGTGATAATGTACTGTACTGCTTGTTACTGAGTAAATAGCTATTTTTATATTGCTTTCTTGCAAATTGGCTGCTACCAGGAAGTGTAAAATATATGGCTGTCTCATATCCTGAGGCAGTAAACAAATTGCTCGGGGGGAGCATTGGTGGAGCACGGAAGAATATTCGCTGGTATTTATAATTTCTGTCTGTCAAAAAACTCCAAAAGCTCACAATTCTCCTAAAACCAGAGACAGTCAGGGCCCTGTTGCTTTACCATTTACTTTTAATACTTTTAATACATAATAGCAAAATGCTGAGTATGTTCTATTCATCTGTATGTTCTATTATATTCTGTTATTATATGCTCTATAATAGAACATCTATGTGGTCTATTATATTCTGTTATTATATTCTCTATAATAGAACATCTATATGTTCTATTATGTTCTGTTCTATATGTTCTAGAACCTGAAATCATGGGATTTTCAGCAGTCACTGAGCATACAATGATATATTGTCTTCTTTATTGTTCTCTTTTGGCTTGAAGAAAAGAAAATTCTGGAAGGTAAAAAATGCAGCTGAAAGCAGGAGCGGTATTATAATTCAAGGTGACTGTGTAGCACGTATAAATAACCATGCAGTAAATAGTGGAGAGAAGAGAAAAAAAAATGTTTGCTAAAGAAGAAAGGATCTGTTTTTTCTTGACATTAATTCAGAGTGAGGAGCAGGGTCTCTTGTCTTGTATGATTTCTTCATCAGTGTTTGAACAGGGTGGCTGACAGCTAGCTCAGGAAGGCAGAGGTACCTGGCCTCTGCTCCTGTGCCAAGGGAGCACAGACAAGTTATTAGGACATAATGCGCTCACTGATTAGGTAATAGCATGGCAGAGCAAGTGAAATATTTTATGACAAACTTAAATAACAGTGGATTCAGGTTCAGGAGCACTGGGGATTAAGAAAAGGGACTTCATCTGGTCAAGGTAGATAGTGGCCATTAAACTGTCCTCTGGAAGATGTGCTGAGCCCTGAATAACAGGAGAGTGTTTGTGAATGGATGAGTTCCCATACCTTGTTTTCCTAATCAATTGCAGTCTCGAGCAATTCTTAAATTGTGCCTTCCTCCTTCCTTGCCTCTCTCCCTCAGCACCCCTCCCTCCCCCATTATTCTCCTCTGGTCTGTTTATGGGCTCATAAGTAGGAAATAGAAGTTAATCGACTGCTCATGCTGTATTTAAAATGGTGACATACCTAAATCTAATTACGCAGGGGAAGACAATGAATGCCACCTCACCGGTGCATCGTGCATTGCCATCAGCAATGTCCACCCTGTTTTCTTTTCTTTGCATTTTCCACAGGGGCTGCACTGTAGGCAGGGGAGGGGAAAACTGCTCCATTCTAAATACTGTAACAACACCTTGTGCATAGACACATCTCCTCCTATTGTTGTGAATTTAGAGCGCTCAAACTTAGATAAGATCTGTGCTAATTAGAATACTGCAGCAAAACCTTCCCTGCTACTGGTACCACACTGATAAATCCCAATGCAAATTCGAAAAAAAAGCGTTGATTCATTTCTTAAGTGCATCTTTTTTAAGCCATGCAGTTTTTTGCAAGTGTGCTGGGATTTCTTTTGAAGCACATCTTGACTTTTAATAAATATATCAAAAGTACTTTAAAATATATCATAGCTAATTTTGCTCTCCCACAAATCCATCACTTTTTATTAGCTTCTGACTAATTCACCATTTTCCACAGCAGAGAGGAAACGGTTCAAATCTCTCGATGGTATGTTTTTCTTTCAATTTTTCTGGTTGTAAATGTTTAGGGGGGAAAAATTACCTAATATATCACTCTTAGAATAAAGGACAGAAACACGTTCCCTCGTGACACCTTGGCTAGCTGGGCTGTAATATATCCAAAGACACCAGGTGAAAGGGCAGTACTGGGGCAGCTTGCAGTGCACCACGGTGATTTAGGGAACCAGCTTCTCATGGCTGGCCGATTCCTGGGATGGAGAGGTGCAGGAGTAAAATCCAGCCCTGACAAAACACCGGGAGCTAACCTGGAGTTTGTATTTCTGCTCTCTCCTGTGAGCTCTGCAATGCTGTTTGTGCAGGAAGAGAAATACCTGCAAGTCCAGCTTGGACCTTTCATGGCACTCGGTTAATGCTCAGCAAGTGTGATACGGTTTGCAAAAATCATCTGTTGCTTAATCCTCTTCAGTGCCAGGGGTTATTGGGAAGGGACTGCAAACAAGATGAGAAATCGGAACGTTTATATGTTGTGGAATGAATAAGAGAATCCTCAAGTGGCTTAAAAATGATGGAAGTTTTTCATTTTAACCTGTGGTAAAATTTGGGTTATCAAAGCAAGTACTGTGAAAATTGAGGATGACCTATAGCTGAGCAATCCTTTCACTAAAACCTTGAGGAAAAGCACAGACAAATGACAACAGAAGCTGACTGCTTGCCACGGCACCCGGCCGGGTGCACAGAACTGTGCTGGGCTTTAAGAAATAGTCTGAGCAAGTTTCTTCCCTTCTATGCACACCTGAGACATATCTCCAAGGCACACATGGGAGATTTCCCACTTTTTGCTCTCCGGAAACTTTGCAATCTGTTACACAGTTCACAAGCGGAGGAGGAAAAGCTTTATTTCATGGAAAGGAACGAGGCAATGAGTTAAGAGCTGTCATTTTGGGCTTGTCATCTGTGCTCTTACTGCCCAGGCTGAATAGCTGCAGGGTTTCTGAGCTGTTGCAAACAGCATTTGCGGCTGGATATGAGCTGTGATGGACAGCCGATAGGTATTTCAGAAATGAGCTGCTCTGCGCAGCGCTTTTCCAGATGCAATCTCTGTGAGCCCTGTTCCAATGGCTGGGAGGATGCGTGTGAGAGGGGAAGGGAAAATGTCAGCGAGATTGCAGGCTGCGCACGTTAATTTGTACTAATCTGTCTGGGAGGAGCTGTGCCCGCAGCTATGGAGCCTGTGATCCTCGGAGGAAGCTGCCTTATCATCCGGCACTGAGCCACGCAGCCCTGGCGGTATTCCAGAGGCATCTCGCCGGTGAAACACGGGCTTCCACTCGTGAAGCAGACAGGCGACTTTAAAGGAAGATATTGCATGACAGGGAGCTTTAAAGTTCCTCCTTTTCCCTGTAGTTATGCAGTTATGAGTTCTGTGACGTGCACCGTGCTGCTGATGTGCGGGAGGGCTCCAAAACTCAAATGAGTTTTAAAGTAGGTATGTATTTTATTCAGCAGCTGGACGCACGGAGGAGAGCTCCATCAAAGACGTGAGCACCAACCCATTAGTTGCATTCTCTTTTATCCTCTAAAAGTTACAGACGCAGTAAGTTTCACAATAACCATCATGCCTATTCATTTCCCAGCTCCATCCTGTTCTGCTTCCATCTGCTAGTAATCTTATCGGTCCTTTGCACCTACACAGTTGTCTCTGGTGGTCGTTTGGTGGTCGTAGGGAGAAAGTGAAGAAGCCCTTTTTTGGAGAACAAACTTCTGACCCCATCTGCTGGCGGATGCTCGCTGGTCTAATCCCAGTCCCAGGAATTTACGAAGTCTATCTTAATATCCTTGAAGTTCAGAGTATTGTCATCCTTATTCCGGTGCTCATCCTTCTCTTTATTGCTCATCCTTCTCTTTATTGCCCATCCTTGCCTTCCTTCATGTTGTTCTCATACATCCTGCTTTTCTTTCCCTGATGGCGAGCATAGTGAAATGCAGCAGATATTAAGCAATATGCATCATCTAATTGTCTATTTCCTAACCAATACCCTTCTAATTTCTTACCCCATGTCTCACCACAGTACAGTGACAGTGGTGCAATCTCTCTTCAGCTTACAGATGAGGTGTGGTAGGGACTGAGATTCCCAGGACTCAGACACGCTTCTGAAACACCACCGGGTTGCCAAAATTGCTTGATTTATGACAAAGAGTAGAGCATGGGATACCTGGACTAGTTACCTGAGGAAGGCAGCTGATGAACATTCAGGAAGGAGCTCAGGAGGAGGATGGGAGGGTTGTGTTCCCCTGAGGGATGAAGGGCTGTGTTCCCCGCGTGTCCCTCGGGCTCTCCCGGCACCGAGCCCCTGCCGAAGGCTGACCAGGGTGGGGACAGCCCCTGCGGTGCCACCCTGCTTTCTGCAAGGATGATAATTCATTTATCTCAAAAACAAAATCAAGGCCGTCTGCCATTTGGATCTAATTTCACATCTATTTTTCATAGTTTGTTTGCTTAGTAGCTCTGCAGTGAGGCAGTGATTAGTTAAATCAGTTATACATAAATTCAAAGACTTGTTCTTCATTTTTAGATGTTCGGACTTAATTGGATTTAAATCAGATTAAAAAGTGACTTCTGAGTGAAAAATACCCCCAAGCATGCAAAGAGGGTTGCTTTTTATAACTTATCACATAAATGGCAATAGAGATTTCTATCTTTGTAACATTTATTCCCTCTTACAGCTTACAATTCTGTTTAACTTTTAAAGAGAATAGTTATATATTAAAATGTTAGCAGGGCAGAGTAGGAGGAAGCCGCTGACATTTCTTTCTCAGAATAACCTGTTTTCTACTCCAGAGTATTTTCTTTAGATTGTAATGAAAATTTAAAACTTAAATATTATGAAAGGAGGTCATTCTGTGATTTTATTTAATGTATTAATTGCTGTGAAAATCACATAACGCAAGCCATATTAAAACCATGGAGAAGCCTTGGTGTTTCTCCCAGGAGATGCCCAGGCAGATCCAGATCGCTTCTCCCCTGGGGTTTAAGGGACTCTCAGGGATTTAGTTACATTTGGGCCATATATGTAAATAGGAATTACTGAATAATGAAAAGCGGGGTTGGGAGAGTTTGGATGAAGATGGAGATGGAGTATTTTTAGTGCTGTGGGAGTAGTTTGGGATAACCAGAAGTGATGTCTATGAATCCAGCAGATAAATATCCTTGCAAAGGAACAGAGCACAGCTCAGTCCCGACTGTCAAGCACAATTTCTGCTGTAGGGCAGTCCCGTTTTGCTGCCTGGCCTTTTTCCTAAACCTGAGCATTTTTTGATAGGCGTTTGGACAAATGAGGCTTCTGCAGGATCAGCTGTCTGCAGCTCTGCAGCCTCCTCATCATGCAGAAGATTGAGGAGTTTATGCAAAATCAGGTCCTTAGCCATATGCAAGGCAGGATGCAGGTACAGCTTCTGGAGGACAGAGATTTGCATGCAGGTAATTCCCCATCTGGACTGACACAAGGCTGGGGAATTCAAGCCATCTCCCCCCAAAAAGTGTGTTTTCTAGGGGGCTCGACAGAGGCTGCTACTGCAGAGATATGAAGAAGCAGAAGGAATAACAACTGCTGACTCCAAATGCCTCTGCTCATCTTTCCCATCAATTATTTAGGCAAGAAAGATTTACATGAGAATTAATCATTAACTTTTGAATTGCTGCTTTACATCAATAATGGAAGAGTTGTGCCAAATACAAACAGATAAAGAGAACAGGATAAGCAATCATCGTTAACACACAAGAGGAAAAGTAATATTTTAATGCAACTATAAAGCTCATTACTGCTTTCTGGCAGAGGGTTACTGTCAGTGACCTAGAACAGACAGCTTTATATGCCAAAAGTGAAACCTCCTGTTTAATCTCTCATAAGTGATGTTGGCATATTAAAATTGTGTGAGCTGGATTCTGCTAGATTCCATAAACAAGCCACTTTTGGTGCCAAAGTACCTTTATAAATAAAAAGGTTATAATTTAATATTTTACAGGTTTTAATACAGTCTTAATTTTAATACAGGTTGTCTTTCAGGTGTGAACATCCAGAAGTATCATGGTAGACACAAAATTTCAATTGGTTGAAAAATTGGTTTGAATTGTTTAAATCAATTTGGCAGGTATATTCTGGAGAAAAGAGACTGAGTCTGAGACTTCGCCTACAAAAACACATTTAATTGATTGTTAATATTCAAATTATTGCCAATTGCTACAATTGTATCATTAACCTAAAAATGCTGGGGGGCAGGGCTTAGTATGCTTCTTGAAACACTGTAAGGTAAATTACCCTCAAGGTAAATTTCTAAGGCTCCTGTCCAGAAAAAAGAATGTGGAAAACATGGGGAATAAACAACGTGTATGCATCAAAATCTGCAAGTAAATAAAATTAACTCATTCTTTATTTTAGTTAACGTGATGTATGTGTTATATATAGAATTTCTGAATGCTTGGTGATGAGAAAACTGCAAACTCAGACACAGCACTGACCTAGAAAGCATTGAGACCCTGCAGTATATGTGGTGAGTATGAATGCTTTTCCAACTTTATTTACTTTTAACTTGCTCGATCTTTTCAAAATCTCATGTGATAGAATCAGCTCCTAAGGTGTGCTCTGGCCCACATCTGTGAATTTAAAGGAAATGGTAAGTATTACAAAATAACTTACACAGTGTTTAAAGTTCTGCACGATTCCTTGACCTGCTCCAGCTCCTTCATTTAATGTTGTTTTCATTTTGATACCGATTTGCATTGCCATTTCCCGTCCGTGTTTCATCGGCTTGCTACCCGTAGTGAATTAGAGGGAAGACAAGCATAAAGTCAATTCCACTTGCTGTAATTCCCCAGATTTTAAAAGGGAAAGACGTTTATTTAATTTGCTTTGCAACCTATGAGCTCATGGGGTTCATTAATTTCTCAAGGAGTAAATAAGTTCCGGTGGTTTGTCCTCCAATTTATCACTTTTTGTCTGTTTCCATTTTAGTTGGTAATTCAACCTCTCCCTCTTGCTCGGATGAACTCTGTGAGAGAGCACATCTGGGCTTTTCCAGCTCGGGGCACAGCTGTGCAGAAAACAGGCGTTTTTTGCTTAATTGCTCTTGTAATTGGCACCTGGTGGCTTCAGAGCACAGGTAGCACACGGGCTGGGTTCTGCTGCACCCACGGAGAGCAGTGGGGACTGTCCCAGACCACATTTTACTGGTTCTGGGGTTCCTTGGGCACGTGTGGGAATTGGAGACAGGAAAGAATTGCTCCCACACGCTGAGTCGTGCTGGAAAAGAAGGAACTTTATTGACATCTTTGACATTTTGGAGAATTCCAAAGGTGACAGTGGATTGGAGGGTGAAGCTGCCCCCCCTCCAACACACTGGACAGACCAACAGTCTGTCAGCTCTCTCCTCCTCCGTGAAAATATGAAAACAAGCCATTTGTTGATACTTAAAGGGTGGGAACTCCTGGTACAAAAAAGAAAAACAATTTCAGAAGGCTGAAATCGGGGCAACAGGCATGGATGTTCCTGGCCCTGCATCTCCCGTCAAGTGGCACAAGGAGTGCTCCTGGGCGTGCCAGCCAGGCTGGCACTGCACACACTGAGGGGAAACTCAATGTCAAAGGAAAAGAAAGAACAAACTGCCTCAGTTATAAGCTTAAAATCTCCTTTAGTNAAAAATATAAGAAAAAATATATATAAATATATAAACCTCTCTGCTGGTTCAGGCTGAAGGGAAACACAATTAGGTGAGGAAGTCCCATTAACAAGGCCACTTTATTAGCAGCTTTTGGTGGGGTGTGGAAATGTTAGATTTCGAAGATAATCAGCCTGCATTTTTATCTCTACTTGAAATAGCAGAATGGAAAATTCTCTTATCTCCATAAACTGCTATTTTTCACTTAGTAAATTATTTTACCACCCAAAGCAGATGCCACACAAAGAGTTGTGGTTGGGAGGCATACAGTTATTTATCTCGGTCAAAGTGTCTCAGTTAAAAAGCTGTCAGTAGGAGATAATAATAATAAATACATATGGCATTTGGCTAGAAGAACCCAAGATTATACTAAATAGAAGCACATTTCTAAAAGAATAATTGTAACTAATTAGAAGTCTCCAGTTATGCTTAGAGTTGTAAGAAAGCGAAATCAAATTTAATTATGCAAGGTCCCAGTTGTGCCAAAGGTGTTATAAAGAATATCTTTATGGAGACATTCAGTATAACAAACTGGCTGGTGTTATTATTAGCATGCTCAGTTGCACATTTTCTTTATGTTAGTTTAAATTTTAATGATGGTGTTTGTAGGACTAATTACCAGGAATCTGCACAGCACTCATTGGGATAGTCACCCCAAAGGCTGACATTTTTGCAGTGTTAAGTTATTGATGGCTCCAAAGCATCTTTGACTAAATTTTTTCTGTTCTGGATCTGTACAAACAGGTACTTAAAAGCGGATCTGCCATCGTGCCCACGGGTCCTTTGGGTGCATGAACAGTGAGTTGGAGCAGTTGTTCCCTCGTTCCTGCTGGCCAGCAGAGGATTGCTGGCCAGCATCAGGATGGACTGGGATGAGAGCAGCACTGCTCTGGGACATTGCCAGGGAAGGATTGGGTATCTTGGCATGATGCCTTGGGAGGGCTGAGCTGGAAGAGAGACTGGGCAGAGCTAGAGAACAAAGTAGGGATTTATTGAAAGACCTTTAAGGGTACACCTTGGGCAGGACAAGAGCCTGAGCAGGGCTGCACCCAAGGTGGACTGAGGATGGTCACAAAATGGACAACTGGTCACAAGATCTTACATTTTTAGAAGTTTTGGTCCATTTGCAGCTTCAGGTTGTGAGGTCCCATCCTCCTTGTTCCTCCCCTCAGCCCACCCTTGTTTGTGCTTTTGGGCCTGCAAGTTGTCCTTGGTCTGCAGCAGGAGAAGGATTTGTTTTGTGTCCCTGCTCTGTGCAGAGCTGAGTGACACTGAGTGTGAGCTCAGAGCTGCACCCCTGGGCAGCACAGAACCTGAAATACATGAGAGCTGAAACTTAAGGCATCAGGGTCCAGAGCTGGGAAACCTGGGCAAAGAGGACACACAGTAGCCATGGATGTTTTCTGACAGCTGGTTGTCTGGGCATGCTGAGGAGGAAAGCTAATTCTTCATAGTAACTCCGGATAAAAATCTTAATACACAGTGTGGATATAATGCATCTCCTCCTTGAAGAAAAGGATTTTGGCTGGGCAAGCCTAGCCATGGACCAAAGGCTTTTTCAGTAGCCCTCACTGTGTCTTCACCAGGGGAGTCATTATTAAACAGATCTTAGGTACTAATGTGATCATGGAGGAGCAGTGATCATGAGAAAAATGCTGTGATATTAGAGGGATGTGGGAAGGTTTGACGTAAAGAAACCCTGCTAATTTTGGAATTGGCACAAAAGTCAGGAGTGGGGTTTTTTCCCATTTTCCCATTCTTTTCTGGCAGCTCGGTTCCCCACCACAGCCTCTCTGGAGGTGGCATGGTGACATGGATAAATGAAGCTTTCAAATTCACACAAGTCTTCCCAGTGAGCTTTTCAGGCCCTGCAAGGTTGTTTTTTCTTCTCTGTTATAAGAGTATTTCTTTCCAAGAGCACAGTTTGCTTCTCAGCCCCAAAGGTGACTTTCCTGCCAGGAAAGATCCTCCCTCCTGGTCACCACCTGGCCTGACACGCTGGGACCCTCTCTCTTCTTCCCCACCTACCTTGAAGACAATCATGAGGTGACCGTCTCTATTCCCTCAGCAACTTTCCCCTGCTTCCTGGGATCACAGTGAAGTGTTGGCCCTGGGGGCTGGCTGAGGGTCTGGCAGGATTGTGGCAGGAGAAGCAGGAACACTGTTCCATGGCCACCCACCTGGCACTCAGCTCTCCTGCCGTGCCGTGGGTGTGCAGCCAGGGCTGAAAGCCTTGCCTTCAGGAGCTGTGATCTCCAGGAGGGGCACACAGCTCAAACGCACCCTAAAAGAGAAGGGAGCTGTGCTGCACCTCCTCCTGTCGTGTTCTGGGCTCTGCACTCAGGGAGGGGAGGCAGCCAGAGACAGCACAAGGGTTTGTCCCAGTGCATCTGCAAGCACTGATGGAAAAGGAGTCATTCCTGCTGCTGGCAGTGACCTGGGGTGGGATTCACGTCTCTCCACCTCAGACACACGTGATGGATAAGCATTTGCAGCTGAGCTGGGCACTCCAGGCTTCCCTCATTAGTTCATGGAAGGGATTATCTATTTTTAGGCATGACTCACCTGGTCTGTTTTAGCTCTCTATTTTAGTGCATGATGGATTGTGTGATGTCCATTAACAATTCAGGAGAGCGTCTAATCCAAGTAGCTCAGATGTGGACCTCTTAATTGATTTATTTGGATCAGTTCTACCCCATCTGCCTCGGTCCTTAAAGCACTGGGCGTCTTCCAAGGCTGAAACTGAGGCAGACGCTGAGAGGGGCAGTGCAGAAAGCACATTTGCTTTCCTTGCCCAGATAGCAGCATGTTTTCAGGTGTGACTTTGGCAGCTGAACGCTTGAATTGGCTGTGGTCATTCTGTGCTGTCAGAAGTACCATTGGTCCTTGTCTAGGAGCAGTACAGCCTCCATCTGTCTAGCCAGAAAAAGAAAAGGAGTTTTGGTTTCCTTCCCTCTCCAGTACCTGCTGTTTTATTGACAAATTCTTTCCCCTCCCTTGCGATATCCCTCCTTTTCCTTATGGCTCTCTGTCTGGCCCCTCTTGATGCAGCCAGACCTGATAATTCTCTATAACTCCTCCGAGGCTGCTGACCTTCCTCACCTTCTGCTGAAGCTCAGCTCACCTGGCACAGAGGCAGAATGTCAGCTCCACCTCGATAGTCACTGCTGTGGGACCTGGAATAACAGATCCACACCCCCACATCGTACCCAGAGCCAGCTGGGGCTTGGAAGAGGCAGCAGGAGGGAGGGCTGGGTCCCACCGAGCATTTCCGAGCTGCTGAGAGGAGCAGGAATTCCCCAGTGGTGCTCCCTGTGCAGGAGCAGGGCCAGGCAGCTAGGCATGTCAGCAGGGATGAAGCACAAGGATGAGGAGGGACTGCTTTGTCTCCCACTCTGTTTTCCCTCAGCTGTGGTGGGCTCAGGGTGTTTTCCATGGGAACAGAACTCGTGTGGCACATCTCTGAGCCCCTGGGCACTCGAGGAGCTCCTTGAGGAGGAGGGTCTGGGCCATGACAGTCCCAGGTGAGCTGGCCCTAGGGGTGGGTCATGTGGAGACTGAGGAGTGAGGCGTTTGAGATCAGTTCAGCTGTCTAACAGAACTAGGACTGAATTTCTCATTTCCAAGCCTTGCTTCTAGCTTGAATATTGGTGCAGCTCTCCCTGCCCTTGCTTTTTTAATCTGAAGGGCTTGTCTTCATCCTGTTTCATCCCTTCTCACATCATACAGTTGTCAGGGGTGTACAAATCTGCTGGATATTTATTTTAATCTCGGTTCTGACCTGAGTGTGCATACCAGCTGTCTAATGATGCCATGAGCTCTGAGATCTGCCATCCTTAAACTGAGTCTGGATCCAGCACCTGTTCTAAACTGGAATATCTGTGTGCTCACACGCGGAGGATGGGTTTCCATAGCCGCTCTTGCCAGCTAACACTGTGAATCCTGGCTGCACTGAGGACACTGGATCACTCTTTGCTCTGCTCACCATTTGCTGTCATTCCAAGGTAGGTGATGATCTTGGCCTGTGAGGAATTGCAGAGGCTTTGGATAAAGGGTGAACGTTGATCCTCGTGGATAGGATTGCTTCCCTACGGGAGAGGTGCAGATGTCCAAGGATGTGTAGGATGCAGAGGCTCCACCTCGTGACGCTGATCCTTGACAAGCACACGTTCAGAGTTCGTGTCCGGCTGTTCCCTCAGAACACAGCAGGGATGTTCCTGTTCCAGTGCAAGGTGATCCCATAGGATGCCCTATAACATGGAGTGCTGATGTGTGTCACGTCCCAGGACTCTGATCCTCAATGATCCTTCCTGGTGCAAGGAGAAGAGAGCACACACAGCAGGTTCTAGCTCTCAGTTACTGCACACCTGAAAAGTGTCCTGATTCTAGGAGAATGACTGTCAGATAGTATAAAATACACGAAATGCGAGTCATTTGGCACACTTAGGGAGCTCTGCCCTACAATTCTCTCCCCTTCTGCTCCTCTTGCTGCTAATGAAACAGCTGCTTTTTGGTTTCAGGCTTTAACCTATTTTTAGAAGGCTTTTATGCTATTGGCCCTTTGAAATGCATGAATTGCTGTGAAAGAAAGGCAGTGTCATTGCTGGGAGGCAAGAGGAAGGCCTACAGGTGAAGCCATGTCTGGTGATGAGAGACTGCCTCACCTATTCATCTCCCCCCTTCCCTTATTTCTATAAAACAACCCAGCTCCCTATGGCACATGCTTCCATGCCTTTCCTGCTTTGATTTAAGCATTACAATTATACCAGCCACAGCCCTTCATTAGCACAGCACCAGCAGATAACTCCCTCCTTCGGGGGGAATTCTTTTTCACAGCCAGGCTCCTGTTCCTACCACAGAAATGGGCTGGCCCAAAGTAGAAGAGGAAGTGGAGGAGCCTGGTTTCCAAGGAAAGAAGCTGGAGAAAGTGCAGAAAGAAGGTGAAATAAGGGCAAGTGGAAGGTAGAGTCTGTTTGTTGGATGAGTATTAAACCTGGTTTCTGTGAGGGCCGTGTTCTCCCTGGGATGTCAGATCTTGCCACCCTGCAGCAGGGTTTCACTGGAAGGGCTGTGTGTTGGCAAGTAGAGTGTACCATCATCTAAAGAGTCAGGTTATCCTCGTGGCTGAGGATGCCAAAGACACAAATCCAGAATCCCTGAACTGGTGTGCCCAGTATGCCCGCAGGTGTGACTTTAAATGTGATACAAATCACTGCATTGCTTCCTTAGTTACTTACCATCTACAGTTGATTAATTCAGCACTCAACCAGCTCAAGCAGCAGCTCCTCATGGGATTTGCAGTTTGCAGGCTGGAGGCCCATCTGTGTCTCAGCTGACACAAATGAACGTGCTGTGGCTAACTGAAGGGGGAAGAGTCCTACCCAGTGTCTTGGTTGCAGTGCTGGCAACTTGTTTTGTTTAAAATCCAAGCCACACTCAGCTCATTCTGGATGATTA
Organism: Oxylabes madagascariensis; assembly: GCA_013400675.1. NCBI lineage: Eukaryota > Metazoa > Chordata > Aves > Passeriformes > Timaliidae > Oxylabes > Oxylabes madagascariensis. The sequence goes on along the minus strand of VYZR01040182.1, from coordinate 23,459 downwards.
AAAAAAGAATTCTAATTTTTGGTCCCCGGTTTCTGAGTTTTCTCCTGAAAGATGTTTTTGATCTGATCAGACAATTTTATCCTTGCAGACAGACCTTTATTCTCATTGCTGCAGCCATCTCTGCCTTGGGGCAGTGAAGAGGGCTCCTGTTTGCTCTGCATCCCTGCCCAGTTTCACTGCAATCGAGTCACCTCCAGTGCATCTGCTGAACCCTGGCCAAAGACAGGAAGGTCTGAGCACAGCAGGGTTTGGCTTTCTTCTTTATGGCTGAAAAATGTGATTTGGATTCTGTGCTACAGAGTAGATCTCTGTATGCAGTGTTGCATAGATTGCAAATATCTGCCACATTTCCCCCTTCTTAGAATCCAGCCACCCCTGGCACCTGCACAGTGTCTTGTGTTCTTAGTGCACGCTAGAAAATGAAGTTTAGGAAGCACATTTTATTGAACAGAGCATGGTTAAGGAGGTAAGTGGTTGGGAAAACTAATTCTCCCTAAGATTATAAGTATTAATCCCCATTTTTCCTGCCCTTACTCTCATTTTTATAGGAAAAAACCAGGCATTTGCTTTCCCATTGCAGCTGAAAATGCAGTGTTAAAATAGTGTTGGATGGCTGGAAGGGATGGCCTAATGGAAGTGATGGATGGGAGCAGCTGGAGAGCTCGTGAACATGCCTGTGATTTTTGAAATTAATAACCATGGTATAAAATAAGTTTTGTGGGTTTATAATCATGTGTTTGACACTGTCCCCAGCAGTAACTCTGCTTTATGTCTCTGTACAACGCTCAGCAGAGACTCTTGTTTTTATAAATTAACAGCAACGTTAGAATTTGGTGACCTCAGCCGATCCCCCAAAGAAAGAGCTGGTGACTGGTCGGTCTCAGATGACCCCAAGGTGAGATTTTGGGATAATGCTGCTCTCTAGTAACTTAATGTGATAATTAATGATCTCAGATGACCATGAGCCAAAATTTTGGGATGCAGATCGTGTGTAGTAACCCTGTGTGATAATTGGTGACCTCAGATGACCCCAAGCTGGAATTTTGGGTACAGGGGTACCTCTGTGTGATAATTAGTGACTTTGGATGACCATGAGCCAAAATTTTGGAGTAAAGGTGACCTCTAGTAACTCCATCTATTAATTGGTGATCTCAAGGAGCTCTTTGTGCTAATTAGCACCCGCAGATGATGCACTTCTCGCTGTCCATGCACATTTCTGGAGGAGCAGCAACATCTGCTTGGAGGCTTTCTGCCCTGTGCAAGCACATGGGCCCCCACAGGCAGACCCCTGTGAGTTCTGAACAACTGGATTCGTCTTTGCTTCAAGTATTTGAGAGAAATTGTCCCAGCTTTCATCAGAAAGAAAAAAAATCAATTAAAAAAAAAAAGCACCAAAGCAAACAAACAAAAAAACGCACAAAACCCAAAACACTGAGGGGATTGGATGGGGACAAAAGACCATAATCCAAATTATTCCAAGAGAGGAGGGAGACTGGGTTATAGGGAGAAAACCAGACAATGCAAAGTCCAAATGTGCGGTTCCAAATGCCCGGCACTGTCTGAAGCCAGAAGAGCTCTCTGTACACCTTTTCCCTCCTTTCTTTTTGGTAACCTACATCCTGCTGGAGTCACAACAAAATGCAGAATCCGAGATGACCCAGCTTCAGTGCAGGTACCAATACTCATATAAGGTGCTTCCACTTGACTGTAACCTGCTGGAAAAGGTGAAGGAGACCATCAGCACCAGCAAACCCCCAGGCAGTCCTAGGGCTTGTCCCACAGGCAAAGAACAGGGCAGGAATGGGGCAAGGCACCATCCCACACCAGCCAGGCAGTAAAAGTGACACAACCATGCCAAAGACAACAGATAGTGGTGCTGCGCTTCTCTGACGCCCCATGAATAAACTTGTACTTGATGCTGCCCTGCAACAAAACCCAGGGCAAAAGACCAGATCCTGCTCCCTTCAAATCAGTGTTAAAACAAGCACTGAGCCTACTGCAACCAGTACGAAACTGTTTTGTAAAACACTGTCAGCCCCCAGCTTCAGTCCCCACCCTGTGTTCAATGGGTTTGCTCATCCTTCCAGAAGAGTTTTATTTTGGTGTGACTTTATCAAACCCAATGGTCAGAGCGGAGCATCAGATGGTGTCCACGAGCTTTGAGTCTGCCAGAATGCCAGAAGGCAAAATACCCGGTCCTCAGGTAAACTCTGGGCAAGTTAGGTACCAGCAGTGGCGTTGGTCTGATTGAAAATGTTATTTGGGCCTTTGGTTAATAGTTTTCTTGCAGAGCAGACTGCTTTTCATTACCATTTTAAATAGACATTACCACCATAGTTAATAACTTCCATGGATTTTTTTACCCTCCAGCAACTTTATTATTTCTTCTTAAATTATAAATGTTCTGCTTTTCTCTGGCATGCTTGCTTTTTTTTTTTTTTTTT
>VYZR01040173.1:56277-87517 GCA_013400675.1 Oxylabes madagascariensis | reverse complement strand
CACCAGGGACCCACAGGCGCTTATATAGACAATCAGAGGTGTCTATATAGCAAAGTAGGTGTGGGTGCAGAGAAAAAATCATGTAACTTCATCCAGTTACTCAATATTTTCATACCACAAAGGTTTTCTGTCTTTTTCACAGGTTGAAAATTAAACTCTTGGAAGCTAATCATCAGGTTTTATCCCTAATAGGCTACAGATTGGGTTAATAACATGTCTCTTATGATACTCATTTATCCTATCATAAACTAACTATGCTACTTTATATCATCTGTTCAAAAATTGCAGTTTCCTCACATTTCTTCATTTCATCTCTGTATGTTCTTGATTTGTTTATTCCCATCTTGACATTTGTTTATTCCCTAATTTCTTTATCTCTTCCTCACTCATTAAAACACAGAACACCACAAATATATACATCTTGGTGTCCCTTTTCCTGAGCATCTCCTCGATGCCTCCTTTCCTTCTTCCCTTATTTTATGACTCATCTCCATGGAGGAAGAGCTACCCTCCCATAAAATGAGAGGGTTCTGCAAATGTTTCTCGCCTCTGAAAAAAGAGTTCCCAGGAAAATCACTTTTATTAACATTTCCTCCTCCAAAGGAACTCCATGGGATGTTCTTCTGCCATACACTATTTAAGAAGCAGCAGGGAAAAACTTCCTTGAAAATGGCTCACCTTAAGACAACTTCCTGCATAGTAAGAGATATATAGTACAGATAACCATCAGTGATGCTATAGCTCATCTTATCATTGGTGAATTAAGGAAAAGAAGAGTGATAAAACAGTAGCAGGTATGAAAAGGGGAAATCTTGCCATAGCAGCACACCAGAAAGAGGGCTGGTTTTACACTCATTCACCCTTCAGCAACTCCTCCTCACTTCTTTCGCTTCACACGACCACCAAATTACTTCAGTGGTACTTTTTGTACGGGGTGAGACAGTTCTGCTCAACAGAATAGGGACTCTTCCCCTTTCAGTTCCCTTTCAGCCCAGCCACAAAGGACTCAGTTCCTAAAGGCTTCTCTCAGAGTTCCACAGCAGAGCCTGCACTGACTCTACACAGCATTCAGTTGCTTCAGTTTCTACTAAATTGCCAAAAGTCATACAAAAAAGAAACAACTTTTCCTCAGATTGACTCCAGTCTTGGAGCTTCCTTTTTCCTGCAAGTGTTAGTAAGTCAAAAATCAAATTCTGGGACTAATTTGTAGATCTGTCTGTCTACATGTCTTTTCTTTCTACAGTGTGGATTTTTGAGGTTTAGGATTTTAATTTTTTTTTTTTAATAAAACCCAGTAATGAAGTTCTTCATGTTTTACGTAGATGGTAGGTAATAGCAATTTCCAACTATTTACTGGCTTTTTCACTCCCACTCTCATTAAAAGATTTTCTCAACCACACATTTCAACTTCCTTTCACAAATTCTTTCAGCAATTATATTTCCTAATATTACACTGTGGCAATGGGAAAGCTATTCTAAACTTCAAGACTGAGACAGCTTTCCAGATCGGGCTGTATATTCTAACCCCGCTTTATTCCACGTTGACATCCCGTAGCCTCATTGCTGGAAATGTGCTCCCTGCAGGCGTCCCAATGGGAACTTAACTGCACCTCCAACAGTTTACACCCCAGCCCAGTTTATCTTAGACTGCCTACACATGAACTATAAAAAAAAATATGAAATGCCACTTGCCATTTACTTCCAGACCAAATGGCCCAAGTGAGGTTATATTCCAAAATTAATTCTAATTATACTTCTGGGAGCACAGTGAGTATCAGCAGAATACCCCTTCTGCCTCGCATGTTAATGATAAATTCCCATCCATTTCTTGACTTTTAAGAACTAAATTTAGCCCTTGAACACTTCCAGGTCACATAAATTTGAGATACGAATTAAATTTTAAATCCGTAATACTTTTTCCTGGACAACTATGGATAGTGTGACAAGAGCTGAACAAGACTAATGAGACAAAGCGAATAAAGCCAAAACTAAGTCCAGTTCACTGAGGGCAACTGAGGGCAACTGTAGAAAGCTCTCTTTGCATGGAGGCAACAGTAAAAGTGATTCCACAAATGTATTCAGTGCTCCTCCACCACCAAAACAAATAAATCTGTACCTTTTATTGATATTCGGGGCTACCAAAGAAACCCAGAGCCAGCGCCAAGCAGAACTTTTAAGCATTGTGCTCTGAGACACGTCGGGCTTGTATTACCCGAAACAAATACTGGTCAAAGCGGAGGTAACGTTTAGACATTTGCTTGAAAGTGTAGCGTTCCTTCCACCTGCCAGCGCCGGCCGCAGAAGATCCAATCTCGTTAGCATATTACTGACAGGCTGATGAGAAGGCTCCTGTCAGACACCGGCCAGCCGGGTGCTGGAGACGGAGCGCACAGCCCCAGCTGACTAGTTAGGGAGAGACTGCAGAGGTGCAATTACAGAGGCATATGACAAGCTTACATGCTTGAGTGACTTGAGAACCGGTGACATGGCTTTAAACAGCAATCCTTCCTACCTCCGGTCACAAAACAGCAATAAGTCAACTGATGCACTGTTGTAAAATCATGATTTATTCCTTTGCTTTGAATACATGAGAGTGTGGTATGATGTTCTGGTAGACTACCACAGCAGGTGCACTTGGGGCCAAAACATCGAGGGCCTGCCTCCAGCATGCATAAAGTCAATGCTGTAGCTCAGCCTTCCTGGAAAAGCCAACCCCAGCACTTCAATAATTTATAGAAAGACTGAACTAAAAATTATTTGTACTGAAACTCATACGGCTCCATACGACTAATAAGCATACATGCAGATGCAGTGGTGTGTGAGGAAACAGCACAGTGAAAGAACATACAGCCTGACATTTAGGAAAGGTCTTCCTTTTGCTGCTAAAGTGAAATAACTAACAGCCACCTCTGTGAATAGATCAATCCCTTTGTTTCATTCACTCTTTCGCTTAATCCAAAGCCACATAATTTGTTTCTCTTTCATAGTTTACTGTTCAAAAGCCAGAAATGGTAATTTTTGCTACAAACAGATCTTACAGAGCATAATCCTCAGGCTAGCTGAATCCATCTCACTAATGCTAAGCCCGAAGCAAGCTGTGAGGTTGGTGATAATCACATTGTTAAAGTGGTTGGAAAGTCAAGCTAATAAAAGAATCAACAGTTACGGCAAATAATGACCAGAAGCTACAACAAAATGGAGTGGTGGCAAGTTTCCACTTGTATCTTGGTAGTAATTGGAAGGACTAATAGACAAATATCTACACCGAAGGAATTTTTAAAGGGGATAAACCCACAAAAAAATCAATTTAAAGGAAGATGTAAAGAAAACACAACAACTGCAAAAATCTGAAGGTGCACATAAAACAAAGCCTGCTTGGCTGAAATAAAAAATAAGCTGAAACACCCTCAAGATTGGGGTTTTTCTGTTTTGTTTTGGTTTTTTTTTTTTTTTTAATTAAAAACCTCTACTCAGCAATTTAGAATAGGCAACCTTCTTTTCTTTTTTCCTCAACAGTAAACCCTTTAAATTAAACCCTTAAAATATAGCATCATTTTTTGCCCCCTTCTTTCCATACTAGGACTGATCCTTTTCTTGTCATAATGACAGTATGAAATTAATAGGGTAGAAACAGTAGACAAAGAATTCCTGAACATAAGTAAGTGCAGTTTTCCATTCCTGGCCCCCACAAGAAGGGCAAGGAGAAAGTGAGCAAGGCCTTGAATTATGCCTTTTGTTATCAGTCACTGCCCTGAGATAGTGAACCAAAACAGAGCTGATACCTTGAAGGTGACATCACAACCCAGTCTTCATGAACTGACATAAACACTTGATATTCAGTTAACCCCAAAGATAAGACGTAACTCCCTTAACAGAAAGTTATGCTTGATTGCAGTATTTTTGAACAAATAATCTTTTCCAGTATCAAGCTGTAATTTAGAAATATTAAAACAGGAACTTTGCAACAGAAAGTACCAGTGTGCTGTGTTTTGTAAGTAACAGTAAAACAGCCCAAAGCTTGAAGAGGTTGATGTCCAAATACACTCCATTTGCTTATTGTATTACATCAAGCAATCTCCACGTTAAAGAAGAAATATCTTTTGCCAAAAAGACATTTAATCATTCTTGGCAATTCAATTAAGTTCTTACAGGCAATACTGGAAAGTGTTTCATTAACTTTTCAAACTATATTGCTCTGTAATGAAGCAAGCCATGCAACACTCCTGTTCTGCTCATGAAAGAGATGAGCAGGCAGCCCTTCTGCGAACTGAAGCTCTTAATAAGCCAGGTATACCTTTCTGTTTTGTCAGAACTCACTAGTGCAAGTGAAAATTAACCAATCCTGTATCAAAAGTGGATCCAACGTGATGTGGCAGTAATTTTGTTTAGCTATGACTTAAGTAATGCTAGTAGACTCAAAAAAAATGAAGCTGATGTGCTCTCTCGTTTTGGATTTGACCTGCAAGCTACTATTTACATTCACAGCCTGGGGACACTCTCCAGGACATCCAAACACCACTACAAATGTCTGCAAAATGACATCAATTATTTCCAAGTGAAGACACCAGCAAGATGGCTATTAATTCATTAAAAGGTTAGGAATAAACAGCCAAAGTGTAAACCAAGTGGAAGCTTCTCACAACCAGAATATTCTATCTGTTGTTGTGTAATGACTTCCGAAGAGAAATCGGATCATTTAAATAAGGTGGTCTAGATGAGCACAGTCTAATTCTGGTACTTCCTCTTCTCTTGTCACATCATAGCAAAAGAGACCAGCTGAGATGTTCAGCCTAACGAAAACAAGTCCTAAGCAGATCCAAATGTAGGCTGAGTACAATCTAAATCGTGTCAAGCAGACGGACACGTGCTCACCTGCAGAATGAATCTTCCACAGGCTCAGAGCTGCCATCACGATTTCTATCTCCTCTCTTCTGGAGCAGTAAAACAGGGCTGACTGGGGCATCATTGGAGCCAAGTTTTTTTAATGGTGTATTTTCCCCCCCTTTTTTTTTCCCCCTTTAAATATAGCAAGCTGTGTTTCAGACTGGCAAAGTGAAAGAAAATTCTGATTCCACAGTTTTGCTACAGTGAGCTTCTGCTAAGACAGGTTCTTTGAAAGGGCCTTCCCTTCAAAATCTATTTGCCCATTCAGGTCTTATTACTTTGCTGTAATGCACAATTCCTTCCATATCCATTTCAGCAAGGGAAGGGGAGCATAGAAAGGGGGGAAAAAAACCCCTGTAATAAAATATGGAAATATACTAAGANATAGAAAAGGGGGGAAAAAACCCCTGTAATAAAATATGGAAATATACTAAGAAAAAGTAACATCTTTGGTGGTTAAAAAATCTATCATAGACTAGTAATGGGAAGATTTTATAAATTAATTTAGTATTTATTTTGCTAGCTTTTAGTTGTTCACGTGGCCTCTGCTTATATGACCCCATGTTTGCTTCACTCCAGTTCCCAGGACTGACTTAGCTCCATAGCCTGCAGAGCACTGGGGAAGTGCTGCCTTTGTGCACTGCCCTAACTGCAGTGCTGGTCACTGATCCAGGGACCCAACACCATGCCCTTTAAAAAAATAATAAGGCAATTAAGTAATTGCTGCTGCACCTAGAGTTGTAAAACCTGTCAGCCTTTTACGGCAATTCTGAATACCTTCTCCATCTTCAATTTACTTTTGACTCAAAAAAATTGAAAGGACTTTTATCCACTATTTATAATCAAAGAATTCTCACTCCTTACAGCACCTGCAAGTCTTCAAAAATAGTAATTTTTAGTACTACATCCAACCTTACCCACGTGTTCGTTTATTTGGTAATGCAATTAGCCGTGCTCCGAAATACAGAATTGATCTTCCACCACAGAGAGCATATTTAACAAAATGTTTCATGCAGCATTCTTCAAAAAAATTTAGGTAACAGTGCTTAATAGGCTAAAGATTCTGCATAAGAATTATACTCTGTGATTAAAACTTGGTTATAAAGTGACAGTCTTGTACTGATGCAAAATTGACTTGGGGGTATTTTCAAAATATGGGGGATTTTAAAAATCTGTAATGTTCTGTGAAGAGTGAAATAAAATGGCATCTGAATATTTAGGTATACTTTCCAAACAAAATGCAACATTCTTTTATTAAGCAGCCTAAGCAGCCATAAGGAAGGAAAAGAAACATTTTCATGTGGGCAGTAGCTGAAAACCTTTAATTAAAAAACTGCTATTTTGAGTTGTACATTATTGACAGTCTGAAGAGCTGCTCCAAATCAGAGATATTACAGTATGCACTCCCAAACCACTCTAACAAAGACGAATCTACCTATTACCAGGTTAGGAGAGCAGCTATTATTAGGGATCCTTGATTTCTTTCAAGTAGCTCCAATGGAATAAGCCACAAGTGAATAATAAAGATCTTATAATAGCCCTTAAGAATTCTTTTTAGGTTAAAAGGCACAGAAATGAACTCGGGAGAGTTAAAGAACTCTCATCTCCTGATAAGAAAAATAATTAACCTGACTTAATGTATCTGAGTAGGTCTTACATAAATCAGACTTTTGTACTTCAAGAGGCAGACTAAAACCATATATTAGAGGAGTATGTAGATATTGTCTTATAAGTACACATGGAACATATCTAAAACCACAAAGGTCTGCAGGTCATTTTGTGAAATGTTCGATATATCCTACTTAAAAGGAGATGTGTGAAGTACTTACAGTGCTTAGTTTGCTGGAGGTAATAATGATTCGTCTCTCATGCAACATACTGGCATAAAGTTGTAGCATGTTGTTCACATCCACAGCAACAAAATATTCAGTGAGGTTTCTCTGTTTAAATAAAAAAAAGTTAACAATATAGCAACAGTAGTAGCTAAGTGGAACATTTGATATATATTGCTTGTGAACATTTTTGTCTAATCAGTAGGTGGGGAAAAAAAACCAACCCCAAACTATTAAAGAAATCCCTTTGCACCAAAATTTGTGCACTTTAAAAATAATTAATTGGGTTTTAAAACAAGTGAAAACTTAACTGTCACGTAAGTTATTAATATTTTGCTCATTTCATTATGCTTGTGACTCAGATTTGCCCTTTTGTCTTCTCAAATTCAAAAAAATATGAGATTGGGTATTATGTCAATATCACCACATGCTTTTAAGGTGACCACTACTTCCAACCCAGGAACAGACCTTTCACTGCGGTGATAACTGTTCTGTCACAGCTACAGTAATACAACTGCTACTTTGCCAGGCTCTCCCAAAGTCAACACATTTTATTTCATTTCAAGTACAGCAAAACAGCTTGTTGAACAACACCAAGCCTTTGCTTGAGCTGTGTGTGCCAGGACATCAAACATCACCCAGAACTGGTGGAAGGTACTGGGTTCTTCCTGCAGCCACCCTTTTCACCCCCGGTAAGAATCCCACTGTGGGGTTTAATCAGAGGCAAAGTCACCAGCACCTCTCATTAATGGTTCAGACATCAGAAAAGTGGGGGAAAAGAGAAAAAGGGTGGGCGGATCGCTGTGTTTCAGCCGAATGTAACAGTTATTTCTGCAGGGCACAGCACCAGAGACACACAAGCTCTGAATAAGCTAAAATACTACCAGCAAAATTGCCTGGGAAAACAGCAGATTTCTGTAAACACTGGAGAACATGTATGAAAATATACTAATACAGCCAATATGCAAAATATTTATTTCACACATGCATTATCATATCTGCAACCAGAACTGCTATTCATCTCTTCTCAGGGACAACACTGTTATTGAATGTTCATGTAGGAGGTCTAACAAGGATAAGCCCCAGCAGAAGGCCAGAAATTAACACTGGAATTTTACACTAACATTCTATTCTGGCTGTGGCCAACACACAGCAGCAAGGTCACCCAGCCTAGAAAAAACAGCCAGGGCAAGGTGGGTAGGAAAAGCTTCAGAGTGGGGTGACTTCCTTTTTTGATATATTGCAACATTAAACAAACAACAACAACAAAAAAATTTGAAAAGTCAAACATGCAGTGGTCAATCCAGTTTCATGCAAATTCATAAAACCATTATTAATTTCAAGACATGAAGTATTAGAATTATTCTTGGTCCACACTGCATAGAATTTTGGAAGAGATAAAACCCAGAGATTTAGGGCTACAAACACTCGGTTTCAGGTAAATACCTCTGGTCTTTCAAACGTTACTTTTAAGGGGTTGTCAGAGGCTGATGGACCATGGGAATCTCAGTCCCATTTACCCTGGACACCCTCTAACACTGCAGCTGATAATGGTGAGCTGATTCTGTGTTGAAAAAGCCGTGTTAAAAAAAAGTTCCGAATCTTGCACAGACCAATTTATCTTGGGGAGACAGTCACAGTTATTTCTTTGTTACAGCTGAAAAGTTACTGCCCCTGAAACCTTACAACAAAATGTAAAAAATTCATTTTATTGCTAATTTACTGTAATTACCTCATCTCTTCACTCCTTGCATGTTCTAACTCTCTGTTAGTACCTTACTATTTTGATTCATACTGAATGGATGAGACTTTTATTAGTGGAGTAAAAAATAATTATAGAAAGGCAGCTTAATATTATTTTGCCTTTCTCAAACCAGAATTCTATATTGGCACCACTGCAAGATCCTTTATCAGCCCCAGCCCCAGCTAGATGCTTTCCCATATTTTCTTCAATTTAAGCCCATAACACACCTTCTAGCCTCCAAAACTGTATTTGAGTAGAACACCAAATAATAATTTAAGAGTTTTCTTAAAAATAGAGGCATTCAAAACATTAAGTGAAACAGATGAAAAGATACATTTAAAAACTAAGCCCTGTCCTACCCAATGAGTCCTGGCAACAAGTGTCCTCTCTTTTATCCCTCCATCCAGCAACTTGCCTTGGTTTCTTGAGTTGCAGCATGGTCCATACCACCTCCTCAGAGTCCTACCCAGCAGGACAGATGTCCTTCAGGCCTCCTTCCTGCTACCTCCTGCTCCTGCCCACCGGTGTTCCCCAGCTCTGCCTCCTTCCCTGGCCATCCCACCCTGCATCCCGCGATGCTCCCAACACCAGCATCCACCAGGAACCAGCTCGGAGGCACTGCAAGGTTTTGGGAGCCCCCACGGCTTAACTTCTAAAGGAGGTCTCTGTTTCAAAGTGTAAAAACACCCACCTATACAGCCATGGACAATTCCAGATTTAGAGGCTGGAGGGGGAAGAAAGGACCCTTCAAAGCTCTTTTCTGAGATGCTATCTAGCTAAACACGTCACAGAGAACATGATCTGAGATTTCCCATTTGCAATTTACCCACAGCACCATCCAGGATTTAGCACCTACAGAATGCAAGTCTTCATAAAGAAAATAAAAAAAAAAAACAACGACCCAAAAAAAAAAAGCCCCAAACCCCCTGTTCCTGGTGCTTGGTCAGCATCCAAGTGTAGGCAGGTACAGCATGTTTTCAAAAAGGCTGAAACAACGCCTTCTTGCACAAAAAATGACTGCATATCTTGATGGCTGAATTTGCAACTGAGCAATGCAGTGTTTAAAGGGCAAGTATTCAAATAAAATACGAGGTGCAGAAGTAGAATACATTTTATGTAAGTAATCCTAGTAAATGCAAAGAAGCCAAGTAACTACGAGCAAAGGGTGGATATAGCAGTGGTCAGAAATGCCCTGTTAATGCTTTAAAATGGGTTAATGAATGCAACAGTAACTACCAGCTAAAGGTTGCAATAATAGACATCAATCATTTCTAAAAACAGTCTTAGAAAAAAAAAAATCTCCTCTTGATAAAAGTAAAAGTTCAGCCTAGCCCAGAATGAGGTTAAATAAGAAATGGAATACTTACACTTTCAGGGATGGTTGGCAATCCAGTTATATCAGGAGTAATGAAATACGAGTGCTAATCGATGGGAAAAAATAATTGATAACTTATGCACACAGGAAAAAAAAATTCTTTTCATAAGAACCCAGCATTTAGGATTTCCAACCCCATCTGTGTTTAAGCAAATAGCCATTTTTCTAATAATAGTCTTACTGCTGCTAGACAAAGAATTAAGCAGATCACGACATGAAATGACAAGCTCTGGTTCTGCACAGCACAAAACCAAGGGAACAAAATGCTGGGCTGCAGTTTTGAAATAACACTGAAATTAAGCCAGCTTTAAATGTTGTCATGAGTTTGAGAGTAGCATTGATTAAATTAAGCATTGAATTAAAAATTGCAACAAAAAAATGCTACAGGACAAAATGTAAATTTAGAATGGAAAACAAAAACCATTCACATGAGAAAAATATTTAGAAAAGAAATATTATTACTTGATATAAATTCTCTTTCCAAACATCTTTGAATCAAAAATGTGGTAACAGAAATGCAAGATCTGAAGCCTGAGATTCTGCAATCATTTATGAAATACATTAACAATTTTATGCATCTTAGTTTGAGGCCATCTAGGATATAAATATAAAATTGATTAAACTAAAACCAGATGTAATGTAAATTAACTCTCATTTATCCAATGCTCTTATTAGTTATCAGACATGGATTTAGCTCAGTAATTTTAAGGCATTTTTTGCATGCTAGTCTAAATTTTGAAGGAGAAAAAAAATGAGTGCATGTTAAGTAAATAAGATAATTACTGATTTTTTTTAGCTTTTATTTGTTTTTTATAGAATTTTGCTGTTGTTTCACTTTTTGTTTTTACCATATATTTTTACAATTATAATTAGCAACACAAAGACATAGCTTGTTCTCAAGTCAAACTTGAAAAAGATACACCAAAAGAAAGTCTGTAAGACTTAAATGTGTCTTGCATTCAAGAAAAAAAAATTACTACTATTAAGTCTATATAGGAGACTTATTAAACCAGCTTGATACATTTAATAGAAAATTTTCCCCACAAATTAGGTCATTTGGCAATAGTTAAAATTTAAGGAAAAAATTGGCTTAAAAAAGGCATCCCATAAACATCATACCACTTGCACAATAAATATCACAGGTATTGTTTCACGTCAACACAGGAAAAAAAAACCTTTTTTCTCTGCTCAAGAAGAGGAAAATATTGAGATTAGATTCAGACAGAATGCCTCCATTCTTCAGAAGTATATTGAGAAGAGAAAATTACTCCCTATATGTAATAAGACCACAGAATATTTATCAAAAGATTTCTGAGTAATGAAGTTATTAACTTAGAGAAGTAATTATTTCTAATTAACAAAGTAATAATATTTCCCTCATTAAACAGAAAAGGAAGCCAGAACTATGAGAAGCAAAAGCCATTACTGCAGCCATTAATAGTCATAAAGTAGCAAAAATACTGTGGTATGGAGTCCTTGCACATCTTTGTGAACTCCCTTAGGAAGATGAATGACCTTGGAAGAGATACTAAATTAATAGTTGTTGCCTTTATGTATAAAGTCTTCTCTAAAAAGGACACCGGAAAATGCAAGTTTTGCTCATCAGTCCAAGGGTTTGATTTTCGTAGCTGTTTTTACAAAAGGATTATGATGCAGACACACATAGCTCTGAAGCTGGATTTCAACAGAAAAGGTACGTTAATATTAGGCGGGTCTTTCAGGCCAAAGACAGCAGCAGAATTCCCCAAAGGACAGGTATAAATGAGGCTCAAATCAAAAGAGATATCCTGTAGAAGGTGATTATTTCTTTAATTATGATACGTTTTAGATAGTCAGTGCCTTTTAAACTCACCGATACAAGACAAGGCTGTTTTTTCAAAACTTGCTCACTTGTAAAAATCATCTCTTGGTTCTTATGCAAGATGAGAGAAAGATTGAACAGTTGACTTCTGAGTTTTCCAACAAGAAAGGCCAAAGCTGGCTCTACTGCTTGTAATACTCCATGTTTAAAATACTGGCTGAACGTAACTTTCATTCCTTTTATTCCTCCCCCATTATAATTCAGACTTAGCTAGCCTTCCCATTAATGACAACATTTAAAAAAAAAAATAGAACAAACAAAAAAGTCACCTAAATTATTTTTAAGCTCAGGTTTCGTAGAACAAACGACCACCCCATAAATTTCAGCTGCAGAGTATTTGTTACTGGGACCAAAGGTGAGAGCAAAACTTGGTCCCTAACTGGACAAAGGCATTTTGGTGTCTCCTGACCAAAGATTGCGAGGAAACGCCACATATCCAGATATTGGATGTAATTTATGCACAGTTATGCACGCGCAATCCTAAGGACTGCTGTGGGCTGCCACCCAAACCCTGCTGCAGCATCCATGAGCCTTTACCCTGCAGTACATCTGAGTGCATGAAATCTGAACCAAGGAAAATCCACCTCAGGATGTCATTTCTACAATTACTTTTTTAGACTGTAATTTCTTTTTTTTTGAGTCTATTACTACTGATGGTTCCAGTCTAGCTTTTCTACAATATCTGAGGACCAAGAAAGAAACACCAGTACAAAAGACTAGAACTGAAAGTGGCAATAAATATTTCCCTGCTCCCTGTGGCATTACAAAAACAGAGATGCCTTTAGATCCAAGAAGCATTGGGATTCCAGCTGACCTATTCCTCCCTGCTCTGCCCTATCTCAACCCACAATATTTACTCGACTGCCCTAGAGCCAAGTATTTGGCAAAAGGCTTGCATTTTGAAAGCCACTGTTCAGCAAGAAAGATTACAAAACTCTTTGATATAACTGGGAACAAGGCATAATTGAGAAAAAACAATTCCAAAGTCAGACAACATTGAAATAAAACCAACAAGTATCGACTTTATAGCAAGCAATCTGTCATTCCAGTGTAGCCAGCGGCATTCACCAAGACAGCCATGTCCACATACCCCAAAACATTAATTTTGAGGTGAGGTGGGTAAGTTATAGACAAAATGAACTTTGTGAGAAACATGAGGGAAAATATATTTAAAACTTCTCTATGTTCCTCTGAACCACAAGAGTTTTGAAGGACATTTTATAAAGTATTTTAGAGTTGCCAAATTATAATTGGTTGTAATACTATAATTAATGATAGCAAAATATTATTTGAGATACAGAAGTATTTTTGGCAAAGGTGCTAGGAACTGAAACATGACACTGACAACAGAAATTAAAAACATATCAACAGGAACAATTCCAACTGCAGCCTCAAATCCAGTTCCTTGTTCTGGTGAAAAACAAGGCACAAAACTGGAAGGACTTTCAAACACAGTCAATTAGCATTGTACAAGATGGGAAAATACTAGGTCTCTATAGCCTAGTGAAAAAACAAGGAATCTGAAATATGAAAAATTAAAATAAAATAAGGGTAGCATTATGTTAAGCAGCAAGGATCAGTAACTGCTGGAACAGAAGTGGTAGGCTCCATTTTTCCTGCCTTCATAATAGGGCCAGATGCTTTTCTGGAATCTGTGCTTACTTTAATTGGAAGTACAGGGTTTATTTCTAAAATACGTGAGCTAAAAGTCACAAGAAACCACACAAACAAGGTGAAGATAAATAATCTAACGATATTTCAGTATGTGTGTAAGCAAAGCCTTTACAAAAATCACTTCTTTCTGTGTCCTGCAACATGTGATGGTTCAACCAAGACCCAGCTATTTGCGCACTGTGGCGAGTGCAGTAACTGTACAGATACTCTGAACATGCACAATGGCTCAGCAGAGCTTCTGTGCTGGCTTTATATTTCACACAATCTCTACAAATGTGTTTAAACATGCTAATCCACAAGCTAATTTTGGTTAAAACTTCAGGAACCATAACAATGGCATATCCACTTTTTTGATGTTTCTGCAGCAACACCATCTTGCCCCCCTATCACCATTCCATCCCACATCACAAAAAATTGGAGCACAAAAGCAAAGGAGGCCGGGACACGTTATTTCACTGAGATGGGCTGAAAGTCTCACATAACAGAGTGTACTTCTATTCTTCTTCCTACAGCACTTTTGTATGATTAAGCAAAACTAGGAAAAAGGGGAAGAAAGACGGGAAAGCAGCCAGCTTTCACAGACTTTTGACCAATCCTGAAACTGTACTACTCAGACTTAAGAGGCAATAAAACTGAGTTAGTGTCTCCTGATGCACAGCAGGAGAAACCAAAATTGTCTACATGAAACAGCTGGAAGCACAAAATAGTAGTTCTAGCACTGTCAGATCCCACTGCAGTTTACTTTCTCATCCATAGAGCAGAATTCAAATTTCTGCTTCTTTATGACTACAACTTTTAGAAAACAACATGAGACAGAGACAGACTCTACCCTGCACAGCGGAAAAAAAAGGTTGTCCAAGCCAGTTAAGGATGGGAAGCAACACAAATTTATTCTTTCAAAGGGTTGAAGTTTCTTTTTCTTTCAACTTTACCTACTATTTCATAGTCAGTAGGAATCAAACAGAAAAAATACTTACCACACTTAAACTGACTAAAGCATTCGCCTTTGGCACAGGATGGTTATACAATGATTTCAACAAATCATTTGAGTCATTTTCCTATAGAGAATACATTTTAAAGGTAATTAGTTATCATATAAAAACTAATTACTATTTACTACACATCAAACTACATATTGACAAAGAGATATAAATATTTAATAGCCAAAACAATTGTAATTAATAGTGAAGTATTTAAATATTAAGTACAACATTCAGGCCAGCTTTTTATCTCATAAAATGATTGTATCTGCAAGTTAACCCAATCTCTTACATGTTTCCCCACTCACTCCTTAAGGGACTCACATCATTTGCAACTGAAAACTGGGATATCATGTCTAGCTGGTCTGTATATCCTGGGCATCATCTTCCTAAAACTGTTAGCCATGATAAATGTTTATTTAAAATTTTATTAAATATATCTCATCAAAACACATAAAACAGTTAACAAGGTTTACTAAAATGTACTTGCAGCTACCTGTTTTAACTGGGATCTGTCACTTTGGTCTCTAGAAGGGACACTTACTTGGGAAAGAGAAGTGATTGGAGCTTTTGTTGGTTTGGGGTTTTCATTCAATTTAGGGGTTTTGTTCAGAGAGATTAAATTCTTTACGTTGCCAAAGTAAAACCAAAAGTATCGGTGACAAGCCAGGGACAGCTTTTAAACAAATTGTTTTCAGTTTACAGAAAGCCTCTGCCTCTCCTGTACGAAGAGGATGCAATAGGACCTCATAGCAGGGAACAAGGCTTGGAGTCCAGCTCCTGGTCAGATGAACAGTGCCTGGGCCAGGAGGGAGCAGGGTCCTCCCACAGCCTCCTCAGCAGCAGGTATGGCTCCAGGCAGGGGAACAAACTGCTTCCATGCTGCAACTCTCTGACCCACCAAAGGACTCGCCTCAGCACATCAAACAACAAACCCCGCCACCCAAATTGCTTGAAGTAGTAACTGCAATGCCAGCACTGGTGGTCAAGACAATCCCCATCCCCTTCTCTCAAATACAATCTCAATAACAGCTTTTTCTGCTACAGTGAAATAGGGACCAAAACCAAGGTCTAATTACAGCATCTGTAAGATTTCTATATATTCCACTTCAGGCAGCTAAAACCAAACTTTCCTATTTATCTTTTAATGTAAATTATCATCATTCTCTATAGTCCATTTACAATAATGTATAATTATTGCTTATTCTATACTTCATGTATTTTTGAAATGTCAGCTTTTTCAGTATACAGCATATGGCTAAATATTGATGCTTTTTTTTTTTTAATTGAAATCTAATACACTAATATAAAGCAGAAAGGTATAGCTTTAATGTTCTCAGTAAAGACAGATGCCAGTAGCTCCTTTGCTGTGTAATCTCGGAATACCACTAATTGCTCATGAATATGCAAACTAAACTATCACGATTCTTCACCAAATGCTGCAAGTAATTTTGTCTTGTTACTTGAGACGTCAGAATTACGAGAGGTAGTTTTTAGTTAATATGAAGGGTGAAACAGTACATCATATTTTACACAGCTCTGAACAAAAGTGTTTGCAGCTGATATTCAGATAGTTCCAGAGAGCTACAGTTTACAATCAGTACGTCACGCAGCTCTCCAGTGATGTGACATGGCTCACACTTCACACAGGACCTGTTTATGCTGAGACTGACACCTTATAAAGGTATATTTTCAGCAGTTTTTTTAGACTAATGTGGGATTCAAGTGAATGTGGAAGCTTTATGTTCAGATTCTTTGAATTTCAGTAAGAGGAATAAAACTTGCTTCTACTTCCTACTAAAACCTTAAGCTTTTAAACAGTATAGAATCCCTTTACAGTATTTGAAATGGTGACAAATATTTCAAGGAAAATATTTTACACAAAGAACTAGAATATGTAAAATTACCTGTTCTTTAGTCAAATAATCTGCCAGGGTATTTAAGAGCTTGTAGTATACCTCAAACCATGGTAGGTAACTAAAAAAGAAGGAAAACAGTGTTTTAATAAAATATCCATATATTTTTCCAGTGCTTATGAAATACTACAATGATTTATCTGACTTGCACATTTTTATAACATCTCTGCATATAAATAAAAAGCATATCAAACATTTCCCCAGAAATTTAATGGCACATCACTGACAGACAGTATAGATAAATGGTTTCTTTATATGGGACACCTGCATGAAGTTCCATTAAGCGCAGATTAACTCATAATACTTAGACTTCTTAGTATTTTCAAGGCACCAAACATACATTTGAAACATTTTCTAATCTCATTCCCACTACCACTAAATGTTACAGATCCCAGTAGTTATTTGCAATTTTGAAATTCTACATCTTCCTATACCCAGTGGACTGACAGACCTGCTGCTTCCCTGGAGAATGAAAAACAACTTTGGGCAGACCAGGTACCCGCTATGTGACAAGTGCAATGCTGTGCAATAGTAGAGATGTCACATTTTATGTAAGAATATTGGTTCCCCTAAAAAGTCATTTCTATAGATAAAATTAACTTCCAAAAAAAAAAAATATTCACCAATATTGCAAACACAAACACATTAACACATCTACACTCAAGAGACCTCTAACACGAGTCTGCAACCCGTGAGCGCAATACTCTCACTGAGTTAAACAGAATCCAAGACAAATAAGATGTAACTGAAGAGTGTAAGAAAAGAAACTCAAACACAGAGGTATCAGTTCCAATTTGCCATCTTCTAATGAAGTTACCTTTAACAGTGATATCATCAGTGACCACACACTACAGAACTTTCTACCATCAGTATTTAAGATACTAAGTCTGATAAACTAAATAATCACAATATAAAATATGGCTTATTTAAAAGTTACACACCTTCTTGTGTCTGTTAGAATTTTATCACAAACATTAAAGAATAGGTAATATTATAGTTAATATTAGTTGGGATTAGAAGGTGGAGCTGGAAAGGAAATAGTGCCTGAGTGGTTTACAGAACATTTCATATCCATATATAACACTACTACAGACTTCATTCTTCAATGCAGTGTAAATCCACAGACATGTATTTCTTAAAGGCTTTAGTGCACGCTGCAGACAGACCTTAAATTTCAAATTTATATATTCCAGGAAATATGCTAACTGCAACTGCAAAAACCTGGTGCGCAGAACCAAAATGTTTTCCCTGATAGGAAAAGGAAAGCTGTCAGGGGGAAACCTTGGCTGGTAGAGAAGCCAAGTAGTGCTTTGTGCAGTGAGTCCAGTGAAGGGTTATGTTTTCTTTGTAACACCTCTGTTCTCAGTACGCAGCTGGCAAGGCTTTAGAAACAGATCCTGATTCTTAGGGCAAAGAAAAAGCACAGCTGAACACAGTTATAGTTAATGCATTTTCTAGCAGTCTTTGCTGTCTTTAAAAATGCTTAACTACTGGCTCCTTAAAAAAAACCTAAACCAAACCAAAAACAACAACAACAACAACAACAACGACAACAACAATAAACCCCACAAAAATCCACCATGAATTTACTCTTGTCAAGCCAAAGATAGAAAGGCAATGATTTAATTATTTCCTTTAAATCCACCATATTAATGTCTTTATCACACTTTACCATACATTGTGCTGGCTATTAATCAAAACAACATCAACCTCCTAATGCTCACAGACATTTTTAATGCTTGGTATTGCTGACAGTGGTTAAGGTGTGACATTATTACATTTGTTTTTCAATATATTCTTAATCTAATTATAAAATTTTCTTTAGTGCACCTTTGTAAGGCCACTCACTGCTTACAGGTGTGAACATTCCATGCCCTTGTAAAACACCCACCATATCAGCACCTAAGCATCTGATCTTTGAGCATTCTTTCACTAGGACTCCTGTTCTATTATCTTCTCAAACCATGCTAACCTGGTTTTACACATCACTGAAACACAGCACAGAGAGGCAAACAGAAATAATTGTTCGCTGCAGTGTTCAGAGTTCCTGCAAATGTCAGAGCTGTGGAACAGCTTCACAACCCAGAATTACAGCAAGGACCAGAACACTGTCCCAGCATTTTGTCAGTCAAGGCAGGTATAAATCGCAAAGTATTTTTATAACACTGCACACACAAACGGGTAAGACTACCTAAAGGTTTTCCAGTCTCTTGCTATCACCTCTGTTAACAGTATACATGACCCCAGCACATTTTGCTCAAGAATACTCTAAAATCTCATCTGATCATCTATTTTTGATAATGAACATTCATGAACAGCATTCTATAAAAAATAAATTCTCCTACTTCAATAAAACATTAACCATACTTCTTTTCTATATGCATCATCTCAACTCCCATATTATTGAAAAAAGAAAAATTCAATGCAATTTTTAAGCATTTAAAAAGGTCAAATCAATTATTTGAAATTAATGAACCCTAACAGAAAGCCAAGGGAGATTTTTATTTCATACAACAAGGCATGCTGACCAGAGTACTTGCATAGAAATTTCTTTCCTTAGCAACATCAGGTTGATGATACACTTCCATGTCTTTGTGTAACAGAACCACTAAGAAAAACATCCTACTTGACCATAGTTTATGAAAGTCAGTTTCCTTTATGAGCTGAAAGAATGGTAAAAGAATTGCTTTAAGCCTTATAACCACAGACACAAGGTTAATATAATTTCAATGTGCCTCTTAAACCTGGAAAATTAAGGAAATCAAAACAAGTACTCCATTACATTATACAGCATGAAACCAAAGGCTGCCAGAATTTGTCCTCTGTTTCATTTCTACATAATCTCCAGTTCTTCAATAATACAGCCTAATTGCAAAAGCTTTTGTCAATATTTCTAATTAAAATGTACTTCAACAAAATATTACAAAGATCTACTAGTAAGCAAAAAAGTTTCCTTTGTATTTTTCTTTTATGTATTTGCTAATTGTAATTAATTCAGGATAATAAAGAATCATTATACCTAGTTTTTTCATCAACAATAAGGAGTGCATTTGCATGTGTGCATATACAATGCCTCTCTGCATTCAAAAGTAAACACAGTTGTGTTTGTTCATAATAAAAACACCATCAGGTGGTTTTTAGATTCTCAACTCAAAGACCAAGTACAAGCTCCTTGCAACTTGTTAAATCCTCAAGGCTGTCAAGCAACACTTTTGTCCTCTTTTATCATAGGCTAAATTTGGAAGCATGTTTGTTAATAATCCTATTAATTGATTTGGACTGCTCTAGTAAACAGATTTATTTGTAGATAAACACTAGACGTTATAGGCTTTACATCTTTATCCAGTATATCATATTGGACAAAGAATTGTATACAGAATCACAGAATCCTGTACATTGGAAAAGACCATTGCATTCAACCATCAACTCAGCATTGCGAAATCTACCACCAAACCACATCACAAACACTGTATCTACCTGTCTTTTAAATCCCTCCAGGGATGGTGAATTCACCACCTCCCTGGGGAGCCCCATCCAGTGCTCAACAACCCTTTCCATGAAGAAACTTTTCCTAATATCCAGTCTAAACCTCCGGTGGTGCAATGTGAGGCCATTTCCTCCTGTCCTATGACTTACTACCCAGGAGAGAGCCCGACACGCACTTGCAACACCCTCATTTCAGGTGGTTGGAAAGACCTGTAAGGTCTCCCCTGAGCCTCCTTTTCTTCAGGATAAACACCCCCAGCTCTCTCAGCTGCTCCTCGTCAGGCCTGTGCTCCAGACCGTTCACTAGCTCTGTTATCCTTCTCTGGATCTTCTCCAGCTTCTCAATGTCCTTCCTGAAGCGAGTAGCCCAAAACCAAACACAGAGGTCAAGGTGCTGCCTCACCAGTGCCCAGTGCAGGGGGACAATCCCCGCCCTGCTCCTGCTGGCCACACTATTCCTGATGCAGGCCAGGATGCCCTTGGCCTTCTTGGCCAGCTGTGCACTGCTGGCTCCTGTTCAGCCACTGTCAGCCAGCACTCCCGAGTCCTTTTCCACCAGGCAGCTTTCCAGCCGCTCTGCCCCAGCCTGGAACGCTGCACGGGGCTGCTGTGACACAAGGACAGTACCCGGCACTCGGCCTCATTGGCTTCTTTGGCATTTGTTTGTAGGACAGCTAAAACCCAGAAGCATTATGGGTCAAAGGCTCTTCTCAGCTTGTCCTGTTATCAAATCTTGCAAAATTATTTGATCTTTGTTATCACAGTACAACTAGTCTACGTACAGAAAATTCATCCAGCATGCAAATGTCCATCAGCATCTATTAGCTGGGTAACTATTTTTTTTCAAGTCAGTACAGAAATGCATTATCTGAAACACATAGTTTTTAAGCGGCTGAATTTGACAGAGGAGACCTGTAATACATTACTCCTCCTAACGGAGAACTGGCACACTAATATGTACATTAATATGCACCTTACACACTAATGTGTACCTTAATGTGTTAAGGTACACACTAATATGTACTTTAACAACAGAAAAAATCAAAATTAAAGTCCATTAACAGAAAAACCTCACCACCATATCTGTATTCATAAAATTGTTGATGAGCAGTCAGTACATTTCATAATTAATTAGCAGTCTCATGAAAATGTCTAAAGGTTATCAATAAAGCCCCTTCACAGTAGAGAAAGCTGAGGAAAATCAGGGCTTTAATGTTCAATTTTAATGTATTTGGAAGTCTAAATTAATTTCAGTTCTTACGCTATGCAACCACTACTGGTTTCTTATTTCTTTTTCTTTAATTGCAGCCACTGTCCTTGCATTCCTCAGTTACAATCAATAACTGAAAAACAAACATGAAAAACATACCACAATTTCTCTAAATACTTCTTCCATAATCATGAGAAACATAAAAACATAGACAATATTAATAGATATATATTCCCTGATGGAGAATACAGGGGTCTTTATTTAAAAGTGCAGCCCCTGTCTGTCAGAAAACAAAGAGACCAAAATCCTTCATGGTTAATTAAAAACATACTTAGCATTTTCTCTTAATCCAAATGAGCCACAAGGCAGGAGCCCAGACTTTTATTCAAAGTCACGACAACCCTTGTTGCCATAAGTAGACTTCCACCTCACCGGTGCTTCTACTGCAGCTCTGATAAAACTTTTACATTCATGAGTCAAAGGTTAAACAAAGGAGAGGAAATGTTTTCTGTCAAATAGTCAGGTAACCACTAACAGTCCTGAACTATCAGCAGGAATCTAACTTCTAGTAATCAAATAAAACTAAGGAAACTGCCTTTCCGTAGCTAAATGTCTAATGTCTAGGGGCTACTTTTCTGTCTGGAAAATTGACACAAAATGTGTAAAATTGAAACATTCTGCTTCTAAGAGATTTGCCTAAAGGAAGGGTGAAAAAGTTTCAACCGTGGTCTGAACTGAAGAACTACAAAGCCTTACCACATAAACCTGTCTTCCTTATTAGAGCATTTCATTTGGAAATGTAGGTGACAATTTTACAGTCATAAAATTAATGAAATCTAAGACTGAGCATTTTAATGATGCATTTTGTGTTCCTCTGCATACCTAAGGTCAACCTCAGAGCCCATCAAGAGTTTCAAATTATTTGTACTTTGTACTAAAACCATTCAGATCATTCAAAATCAATTTCATGCGAATGCAGAAAGTATTATTTCCACTGCAAGCAGCAGTGATTCTTAGAAACAAAACCCAGAAGAATTAAGTCTACTATTATTCAAAAGCAGACATTCAAGTTTCTGCTGTGCCACTTCAAACCTCAACTAGCAGCACTATTGCCCAAAAATAGGAAAAATAAAACTAGGAGAAAAGATCCAGCATAGGATATGAGCTCAACAAGGTATTTTACAACACGGCTATTGTGTATCCCTTGTCTTACAGCATTAGTTCAACAGTTTGTGGAGAGGGAGGAGGAGACACAGCAAGATTCACACCACGAGCTTCACGAAGCAGCCATGCAGCTTAACGAATTAAACTAAATAAAACTTGCAAAGGAATCACAGCATTTCTGGAATAATCCAAGAGTTACTTTCTCATCTTACTATGGTTCAGCACTTGGAATTTGGCAACTGCAGTCAAGCTCTGCACATTCATTCTAGACAATACAATATCACAATTAAGTTCTTCAAACAAAAACACCTGAGAAAGCTACCTTGGAAAATTTTTATTTCACTTTATAAACATAGAGAGTATTTGAACAACACATTCTGATTTGGAAGACAATTCTATTTACTCAATTCACATACATGTGTATATAAACCTCAAAAAAACGCCGTAAAACTTATAGAGGAATTTTGAACATACAAATATATTTTCTGTTTCAAACTATCCAATTTAAAGCAGGACCATGTGGCTGCAAATTCAGAGATAATTTCCTTTAATTAGTGTTTCAGATGGAGAATGAATTATAGAGCAAAGTCCCATAAACCACAAAACTTTAATCTTACATGCAGCTTTGAGTTGCTGGTGTAAAACCTGAGGACAAGCAGCCTTTACTTCAGCCTTAAGTTAAGAATCCCATTCAGCAGTTGAAATTCTATCTCTTTAGAAGCCCTGGCATAGGTTAACACATGGCTTGGTACTATCCACAAAAGACACGCACAAGGGAAAAGCTGTGTCCTCTTCCCCACTCATCAGCCTACCCAAATTTCTACAATATTTCCTTCCAATCACTTCGACTGGCTTGTTCCTGCTCATCTTTAGAGATTTTTAGTTACATTTCAGTTATTTATGACAATTCAACTAAGTTCTCTGTATTTGACTATCTCTAATTGTCTTTGTGAAAGCCTCAGCCAGTAATCTTATTATAGTCCTCTTGTCCGAGGGGGTACATCCATGTGCATATGGAGAAGGCAGTTTGACATGGCATTTCTCTACACCTGCACCTCTGTGTTTATATAAAAGTCCACGGCTACTGGGCACCAACTTGTGATGAACAAGTAGTCAGAATTGCCCCCATCACATGTATACACACAGCAAGTACCACTTTATGGCATTTTGATATATGGACAAAAGCGAGGTTGAACACGCATACGCACTCTTTATATATAAGGACAGCATTCATTTGTTTGGGGTTTTTTTTATTATTTATTTTGGTTAATTTAAGAACAATGAGCACATGCAAAGGAGAGACAGATAAAATGCCCAAAGAAATCTGCTTAGTGAATCTTCTTTCACTTGGTCACTTCTAATGAATCTTGGAATTTAGAGCAAAAACTAGACTGGCTACTAGAACACATCAGATGGAAAAAGTGATGCATTCCCTCTGAGCTAAACACAACACACACACATATTCTGCAGATAAGCAGACTACCCAGCTACGAGTACAATGCTGTGAAGCTAGTGCTGTTACGCATTCAGCTGTGCATTGTAAATTTGAAATTGTCACAATAAAAGCAACAAAGGCAATGTTTTGGATACGGTTCAGTGAAAAATTACAGCTTGAAACTTTTCATTTTTTCTACTTATTTCTACCAAGTAACAGACCACTGACTAATCTTTAGCTCATGCATGTCCATGGGGAAATGCTAAAAGAAATACCCAGTTTATACCAGCTGAGGTTTTATATCCTTTGCTTTCCAGCACTCCATACACTACTTAAATGTACTTGAGTGTGCATAACTGATTAAATGTTGTTACAACCACACAAGCAATGCAAAAAAAATTGTTTCTAGCTTGATGAGGGAAAAAAAGATTAAATCAGAGAAAAGAGCTAAAAGCATGCATATACACTCTCACTCTGGGCTATAACAAGCAATATTTAAAAAAAAGGTATCACAGAGAAAAGGGTTAAATATTATACATTCCAAAAGCCTAAGACTTAAATTCTTCTGAAGTATTACTAAGACATATTTTGAAGATCCCAGAAAGTAAATTAATTTCCAGAATAAAATATTTCCCTTTTTCTACTTTCATTATATGGTAGTTTTTGGGGGTTTTTTTGCAATATTTAGATCAAACATTTATTTTTAAATTACTTGCCAAAAAACATCCAGCATACTGGCTCTCAACATTAGTTTGGCATCTGTTTAAAAGTTCATTAAAATCTTGATGTGCTCCCCCCAATAAAAGTAAGCACAGCTCTACAAGTCTCTATATTGGCTGGTCTTTTTTTCCCTCAGTGTTCATTTACTGATAATCCTTTTACAAGCTGATGTTCAGTTTTTCCCTCTAACTCATACAGTCTATCCTAATTACACCATGACTACCTGACTTCCATGTTGTACAAATACCTGAAAATCTGCTTTTCTCCATATTCTTCCTACCCTACTCTCCAAAATTTTCTCTTTCCGCTTTGCTGCCAATACACTTGGCTCCTCCTCTCTTGCGTTTGGAGATTCTCACTTTAAAAGCAATTTAAATTCAATTTTGTTCTTCCTATTTGCTGCTGAACTGGATATTCCCATATCCTCTATGGGGCTTGCAGGCTGCTAGGCTCTTAACTGAAGTTGCAAATTTGTCTTTAAATCAGATCACTCTGCCTTTAATTTAATTTAAATGGTTTTAGGACAGCTAAACAATTGGGTTTTTTTGTTACCAAAACAATTATCTTAAGAGAGAAGAAAGAAAAAGTAGAGGGAGAAACAAAGTATTTCTTTGGGGTCACTCTCCCCAACATCAGTGTCTCTTCTGCAACAAAACAGCATGCTCTTACCTTGTGAATTCTCTGGATACTATACACTAGATATAGTCTGGGCAAAGAACTTGGAAGAGACATCCAAAAATCTCCTTTCCAAGGACAGAAATACAGAATAATGCACTTTATTGTTGAATTGACAAGAGTGCTTGTCAAAGATCTGATTAGAAAGTAAAAATATCCACGTAACAGTCCAAGCCTCTAAGGCTGCAATGTACTGCTCTCTGTTTTTAAGCAGAGATTTCATGTTATTTAAATAAAATTATTCAGCTTCATAGAAGAATACCATCATATGGGGCTTGGGGCCAATTTTTATGTGAAAGCAATGGTAAAGCTACTGTAGAAAAGCAATACCCTGATAGCCAAGTTAAACACATTAGCAGAGAATTTGTAAAAGATAAGTTTTTTCTTGTATTTTTTATATTTACTCACTGACTCAATTTTTGTTGTACCACCTTACCTCAGAATACAGAGGCAGACCTTGCCTCCTGACGTCAAACGGCAGAATCCAAACCTTTGCTTACTTTCAATGTCGGTGAGCACAAAGGTGAAATGCTGTCCTACTTGGTTTTGGGACACCCTGAAAAACCAGATACAGAGCATAAAACCATTAAATCACATAAAACATGAGCATTTCAGTCATTGGTCTTTCATGCTCCATCCTCAATACAATTCTATTGTCTGCTGTTCTTTTCCAATTCTTACACGATCTTCCCCAGCAGAAGAATTGAAGAACCTTCTAGAAATGATTAACACCCACCATTTCTGGTTCAATCTTAGATGACCACGCTGAAAATTAATTCCCAGAGAAGCTGAAAATCATCACAGACCTCAGTCTACCAGTCAGAAAGCACAAATACTTTTTTAATTTATCCCTTGTAATATGCGGCAGGGGGGTTATTGTGGTTTTTGTTGGGTTTTGCTGTTTTGTTTGTTTTTTTAAAAATTTCCAGCAAAATAAAATACAGAAAATCCCCCCCCTAGGGAAAAAGAAAGTAGCAGTTGATCAAAGGGCAAGAGAAGTTACATAGGACACAGGGATTTTATACTGTTTAACATGTGCATGACAAAGGTTTAAAGATTAGCTAAGTGGTACGTACCACTACCCAGCCTGTAGAGTCTCCCACTCTTTTCAGTTTGGTTTAGCCCCTCATGAACATAAAGTGACTAGGATGAACCAAAAGCCTGTGCTGAGCATACAACATTAGAAGACACATTTAGTCCAATAAAATCACCCATAATTAATGGGCTTTTTTTCATTAGGTAATTAAATTCAAATCATTAAAACAAGCACTCTCCTCAGTTGCTTTCAACAGCCTGGAACAATCTAGTGCTCTCTTTAAACATTCTGAATACTCAATGGCTTGTGCTCAGTCCCTCCTTGCTCAAGTTCTGGGTAGCTGGGATGCTGCACACTGTGCCTGGCATCACAGAGCCATCAATAAACACGCCTCACTGCTCCCCTGCCAACCCTGCAGTTTTCTCTGCCACATCTCTGCACTTTGCTCTTTCCTGCAGAGAGCAGGCTGCCATGACATGCGTGCTGGGGTTTCAGCACCCCTGCACATCCTGGGGTCAGGAGCTCGCACAGAAACCCAGCAGCAGCTGCTCAGTGGGAGCACTGGAAATGCTCTGAGCAGGGTCCTCGGCTGCCTCTGCTCCCACCCTCCCTCTGCTCGGCCGTGTCCCACTCTGAGGCTTGGAGCTTCCAGGAGCCAGGCCTGGCTTTTCCTTACACCATGAAACACCCGGCAGGGTTAGGCCAGAGGCTCTGTGCACAACCATATTAACCCAAATTGTTTTTAATGTACTGTGTGCATCTATGTCAGGCAAAATGTCTGTACACTGGGCCACTTTAAAAATGAGATTTAAATTCTGATATTTTCTATTAAAAATAGCCCAGCCAAGTAATGAGTTCAGTGGGAAGCATTTCCCATACTATCTCACCACCTCCAAATCACAATCTTCCCTTTGCTTCTTTAAGAGAGGCAACCCCATGTTTTGGCAGTGTAAGAGTGGCCCAGCTTGAAAACTGCTTTCCGTATCATTTAGAGATGTGAGCAGCAAGTCCCAGATTTTTAATACGAGAAACACTCCAAGGCTAAAACTGAATTTCCACAACAACCCAAAAGTTTGCATCTGAACCCATTTGCTTCAAAACAACAGCTAACAGAAGCCAGTGACTGACCATCCATCTGGACTACATTTTCTGTTCAGTTTAAAATACTGAATTAATTCTGGGTTTCTAATTTAAGAGGTCCACTTAAGATGTGGGGGCAGCAAGGATGCCTGTTTTTCTACTCCTCTTCAGCAGAATTAAAACTGACTATATGTAAGCCTTACCATGAAAAGCAAATGATAATTGGGGATTTCGATCGATAGATGACCACGGCGTATAAACCAGACACATAAAACATTCCGCAAGTGCTAGCACTACAGTTTTAACACTTATATAGCATGTTCCATCATGCAGACAAACACTAGCCAAGTGACTTGGGGTTTGTGCCTCTCTGTTTCACTGCAACACACTCAGGTTGTTCAGAAATCAAGTGTCCCCTACAGAAACAGGTGGCAGCTCCTG
The DNA here is from genome assembly GCA_013400675.1 of Oxylabes madagascariensis. Taxonomy (NCBI): domain Eukaryota; kingdom Metazoa; phylum Chordata; class Aves; order Passeriformes; family Timaliidae; genus Oxylabes; species Oxylabes madagascariensis. Next base: position 60,004 of record VYZR01040173.1, on the reverse strand, counting down.
GCCCTCCTACCTGGACCACAGCATTGATGTCTCAAGTTTTTCTTAGCAGGAAAATCAGTACAGATAAAAGGAAATTATTACATACCAGACTTCCCTCAACAAAATGTTATCCAGACTCTTTACTGGAGCACAGGATAAAGTAGGCCAGCTGCAAAACCTTTCTGCAGAAGGCTGGTCTACTTGGCTGTTTGAAGAGAGCATGATCTGCTCACTTGCAAGGGGAGAGAGCAGGCACAAATCGTTCCCAACCAGTGCTGACATTCTCCTCAGTCATTCCTCTGCCTTGCTTTTGACTTGCTTTCAACTCTTGCCCTGCATGCTTACTTTTAATGTTAGTTCAACAATAATAAATCACTAATAATGAAGAATGTGTGTAAATACTTATTAACCCTGCAGACTACAATGGGCTCTTTCAAGGTTATTACAGTTCACTGTAGAAATAAAAATAGGTTTTAAAATTTTCTATGTACCTACACAATGCAGAAAAGGCTCTTTAGTACCCATGGAGTAGGTAAAGAGTAATTTTAAAGATTTTTGTTTACACTACAGCCGTTGCTCAGGCCTCATTTTAAGGGAGTCTTGAGAGAGTTGATTAAGGCAGGAACTGAACCTCTCCTTCAAAAAAAAAAACTCAGCATATCTAATCACCAAATTTATCCTTTGCTCTCCATAAAAACTGCTCTTCTTCCAAATTATTTGGTTTAGGACAGAGCAGATGTTTGAAAGCATTTTTTTCTTCAGATTTTATAAATTTTTGCAAAGTTGCAAAAAATTTAAGACCTTATACATGGGAATAGAGATTTCTGTTTTCTTTTAAAAATAAGTCATGACGTCATTGTTACTTGTAAAATATCATGTACATGTCCTTGACCAGTGTAACTAACATACACAGTTCTGACTGAAGCTTTGGTGGCTGCTACTTAAACCTGAAAGTTTCACATGTATTACAACTTCCGAACTGACAGGAAAAACCAAATCCATCAGTTAGTCACCCTAATTTCCCCCAAATCAAAGAACAGAATAGAAACTGTTTCAAGCAGGAATTTGAAAAGCGGATGTTAAGGCAGTGGTACAAGCTGATGGAGAGACTGGGGAGACAGGAACACTAGGTTGGCATTCTCCTTCGGCTAATTGCCATCCCCCAATCCAAGCTTCAGGGACTATTTTCTTCACTTCCAGCCCCACTCCAGGATCCACAAGTCCACAGCTCAGTCTCCCTGTGTGAAGAGATCCTCTGTTCCAGCCAAGGTATCTGATTTGAGCTCTGCATCCCAAAAAACCCAACCCTTTACGAGTGAGAAAAAAAAGGAACAGGAAAAAAACTGCAAAGATATGAAAATGGACAATGCCACCACCAAGTAGGAAAATTCCCACAAATAAAAGCACAGTTAGCTTATTAATGGGGTTATGTTTTCAAAACAACAGAAGCATTAAAAGAAACCACAACTACTGAGTAAAGAGTCTCACTGGGAGTATTTAAGTTGCAACAGAAGGCTGTCTAGAAGCCCAGTCTCAGGTCCCTGACCACCACACCTGGCCAAGGGTCTAAGGGAGCACACGGCAGCTCCCTTGGCATTCCCAGCTTTCCTCTCAGACAGGTGCGCTTGTGCACATACACAGAAACCAAACAGTCCACCTGAAATCAACAGTTACACTCCTCACAGCACACACTGCAGCCTGTCCCTACACTTGTCTCTCACACACGCACTCACTGTCACACAAACACGTGCCATAATGCAGTGAGACACAAGATGCAAAGAACTCCGTTGGGTGCAGCTGCTGCTGCATTTTTGAGTTTGCAACCCCCCTTGCAAACTGACTGCAGTGCCTGACGGGTACAGGAAATGCTACAGTTTATTTATCTTCACTCATGCAGCTTGAAATACTTTCTTGATTATTTACTTTTCATTCTCAACTATTTACTCTGAAAATTTTTGTGTGTAGTATGTTATAACTGCCTTTCACAAGATCTGCAAATCCAATGATTTCGAGGCATTGTTTTGCACTTTGCTTGATCATAGCTGTGTTTCTGCGGACTTCTACCACAAATATCAACAGCATTAGCCAGGAACAGGAGAGTGACAGTGATGTCATTCCTGCCATCATTACTCATCCACCGTAAAAGATTATGAATTAAATAATCAGCACGGTAATTCCCATACTCAAGTGACATTCTGCTGCTAAGGAGAAATCCTCTACAGCAGCAGCACCATTGATTATTCTCCAAAACACAACACTTCCCAGTGACTGGGTGAGCATCAAGAGGGAATTAATGAGGTACACATCGCTGTCTCTGTGTTGATCCTACAGGCAGTTCCCAAAAGAGTATCTAAAAGAGGCTTGTGTGCTTCACATTCAGTGGGAGAAATGCATTTTTAAAGGGAAAAGACTGAGGAATGAAAGGAGCAAGGAAGTACTTATGGTGGAGAGAAACAGCAGAGACTCGAAGCACAGATAAAAATGAGGGGTCAAGCAGTGACATGGCACAACTTCAGAGTGAACCTGAAATGGCTCCGAAAGGAAAAGAGAAGTTGCATCTTCACTAGTCATCAGCCAGCTACATAACTGATGAATGTGGAGATCGAGGTATGGACTCTGCAAGTTACACACCAGTTCTGGCTTGAGAGGGAAAATACAAAAGACTGCTGCAGAAAGAAAAGTGAAGGAAACCACGCAGCATTTGCACAGAGGATTCAAGCAACAAGAGAGGACAAAACGGTTTTGTCTGAAGCGTTAATATTACTTTAGCAAACATTAAAAGGAAATTAAAATCTCTGTCCTCAAATATTAAATCCTCCTAGACCATACAAAAAGAAACGAACTGCGTACCAAAGAAAAGGGTCTTTCTTGGTAAATATATACATGCAAACTGTTGGAATGTCATATAATTGTGCCTTTATTAAATCTAAAATAATTTATTCAAAAAAAGAGACACAGGTACTCAGAACAAATGCTCAAGAACTTCTGTGATGTAATTCATTTTTAATCCCTTTAAAATAAAATGTAGGCCATAACTAGAAGTAACGAAATTATGTGTTTGTTTTCAATAAAAAATATATATATAAAACTCAAAGTTTAAGTCATGGTCAAAGAATTTTTTTACACCATTGTGCCTCTTTTGGCTTGATTTTCAATTTCAATTTAATGGGAGTTACCTCTAGATTTTAAATTACCATTCACAGTATGTACTTTTGATAATTAGAGCGAGTAGTGTACAGTTATTTATAACATCTGCATAAAGTATGCCTGGTGAGAGGATGCAAGCAGTATCAAATAGTGAGAACTAAATCTGGATCTCTACAATCATTGCAGGATAGTGGATAAAAGAAAATCAAATACATGTTCTCATTTCTTTCCTTTTGCAACTCCTTAAGTAATTATTCTAGGTGACTTGAAAGAAAATGGGTGACAATGATCTTACTACTGGTGCTTTAACTGAGCTTCAACTTTCCTTCCTCCATAATTTGAAGAACATAGATTTCCTACTTTATTTAGTTTTATTTAGCTAGATAACAGAATTAACACTCTGTTATCTATAATTCCCCTGTGTAGCAGAAACCTAGAAGCAATCTATAGAACAGAGTCACATTTTNATATATATTCATCAGACAAGGGAAAGCACATACATGGCCAGACATAATTAAGGTAAGACAACTTATTTGAAAATAATTATTTGCTGCCACTGATTATCTTCTTGCCACTGGATGGCAGCAACAGAACCTCACCT
>VYZR01040173.1:0-49985 GCA_013400675.1 Oxylabes madagascariensis | reverse complement strand
AAAAAAAACAAAAAAAACAACAAAAAAAAAAAAAAAAAAAAAATCCTCTCTCAGCTTATGTCAGTGACAAAGCAGCTCAGCAGTTGACTGCTTCTCCCCTGACAGCGTAAGCCGGGTTTACACAGATCAATAGATGGAAGTCCTACCTAGCTTCCAGGGCTCAGTTTTCTCCCTTAATTACAGGTGCTATTCAGATTTTTAAACTGGAAGAAAACAAGATGCCCCCAAGACGCTCCTAGATGAATTTAAAATGCAAATTATATTACACAGACATTCACATTTGTCTACATATTTGTGCACAATTACAGCTGGTACTTGCAGCGATCTCTATTGGATAAAATTGGAGCTCTGTCTCCTAACGGGTCATCATTTTCAAGGTTCCCTAACAGCCAGCATCTCCTCCTGAGTCAACATACACACTCTCAGAAAAAGAATAACATTATTTGTTGTCTTTTATATTCACTGCTCGATAAAATTATGTATTTATTTCTGAAGGCAAAAGGTTGTACAGGTCTTCAGAAAGCAAAATAGTTTGATTCACATGTCCCATGATTATTTCCTCCTCTGGCTCTCACAGTGTTAGTGCTTTCAGAAATGGTCCTTGTGTCATCAACAAGGTGTATACAGGGGGAAGATGATAATGATGTAAAAGAAAAAAAATAAAATCCCACACAAGTAAAGGATTATCTATTTGCTTTTGAACACTAACTAAACATCTACAGGCGCATACAAAATTGTTTTAATTGCTTAGTTAAAGGATAACTAACTCATTCCTCATGCAAACGCAAAGAGAAAGAAGAAAATCATAAAATTAATATCATGTGAACTGTGACATGCTGCTTCCCTTGGAAAAAAAGCTTAACAAAGACAGAAATGGTATTTATAAAAGTATTTCCCTTCTACCTACAGCACACCAGCAGAAGCCTGCCCTCTCACAAGCTCATGGTGCAATGTTTTATTAATTCTCTCTCACCAGTTGCACTGTCCAACTCCAGCCCGGCCTGCTCATGCTCACTTGGCTCTAAAATGGAAGAATATTACAGAAGCCTGAAANCTTAAACATAGACAGAAATAGTATTTATAAAAGTATTTCCCTTCTACCTACAGCACACCAGCAGAACCCTGCCCTCTCACAAGCTTATGGTGCAACGGTTTATTAATTCTCTCTCATCAGTTGCCTTGTCCAACTCCAGCCTGGCCTGCTCATGCTCACCGGCTCTACAATGGGAGAATATTACAGAAGCCTGAAAGGTAAGAATTATTTAGCATTTCTTGCTTGTTTTGGTACCCACTCAGCTAATTCTGTGTATCAGCATTTTATAAAGCAATGTCAACAGTGGTAGAAAATGCTTCTGAATTCATACATGCCAGCTTTGGGGGAAAAAAGGGTCCTGATAACTTTGTACAGAAACACAGTCAGTAGTTAACTTCCAGCAGTTTCACCTTCGGATATTTCAGATTTTCCTCTAGGTCTAAAGAAAAATTTTGAAGAATTCCCTGAAACTGTTTTACATAAAAATTAATACCGAAGAGCAATTACTAATTGGCTTGCTAGTCATATCCACGGGGCAGTCCCACAGAAGTCCTGTGCACATGGGACCATTTCATTTGCAGTGTGACACCACAGGATGGGTGCAACACAACTGTGTGACATGGGAGTCTCAGTGCTGTGTGGGTGGCAAAACACAGAGCCGTGGATGTGCCTTTTAAGCTCCACCTGCTGCAACACTTCTATTGACAGAAGATAGAAAATTTGTGGAATTGCAGCTCCCTAAAAATAGACCTGCTCTTTTCAGCTAACAATTTTCAGACTAACTTGCAGATAGTGCTGCATTTTTTGACAGCTCTTTCTATCCCAATAGAGCTGCCACATAACACTTCATACATCCCTGACAAACATGCAAAGAGGAAGGAGATTCTGGACCACGCAGCAGAAGTTGTCACTAATGGATTCAAGCAAGACTAAAATTCCACTAAACTGAGCTACGTGTACATTTCTACAACCGCAGATTGTTTTTACCCACAGAACAAATTCCACTTCACTGCTGAGAATAATTTTTGATCCTCATTTAGTTGGCTAACACGTAAACCACAACTGGCAAGGCCCTACAGCCTAATGACTGACGTTCAGAGGAATCGGGGTGCTCACAATGCTTAGGCACAGTGCCTTTTAGAACACTTGCTCTCTAAAAGGTGTTTGCATGTTTCAACAGCTTATTCAGAAAAACATTCGTGGTCTAAAATGAATGAGGAGCTGAATACCTGCAAAGGAGGATGAGATCACTTACAGAATTTCAGTTAGATTTAATTTCTCTTGTTTCTGCTTCCTGTCTCCTCCACCTGGCCACCATTCAGTTACGTGCCTCAGGAAAAGATGCCAGACAGGCAGCTGAAGATTTTTAGTAGCTTTGTGCTCTACCCAGCAACAAGGGCACAGGTAAGGGCACAGACAGAGGAGGCAGCAGGACGGGAAGACTAAATTTAGACAACAAGGTAATGGCAGGAGCTTGAGATCTTAGAGAAGCAAAATCACATCAACAAGTGACTCTCGTAGAGCTGGCAGCGCAGGCCCGAAGGTCAGCGGTAGCTGTGACTGAACTTGCGGTGACTGTTGCAGCAGCACTTCGAACCAACAGCACGTTAAATACGCACAAAATGAAATGAAAAAAACCCCTTAGGGACAGAACAGTGAAGGACCAGGGTGTGGTGCACTCCAACCGGAGATATGCTGCAGGATGCCCTTGCCCTGTAGAGCAGACTGAGGCTGGTCTCCCAGGCAGCACACTTCTTACTGCTTCCACAGCAGCTGTCAAAGGCACTTCATAAGAAGGAAAGCTAATCCTGCATGATTACTCTCACTGTCCTACAAAACTGGGGAATAAGACTTTCTAAACAACCACAGAGCAAGTTTTAAAATTCAGAGATTTTACTAAATTGCAAATTCTTGGAGTCTCTATTTGCCTAATTGCTCCTGAATCTCATCATATAACCAGACAAAAATAAAGCCTATTTCAGACTCTTGTGTCCAGCATAGCATACAGGGAATCAATTAAAATAACAAACTCAGTTACAAATAGCAGAATAAAACCAACATGAGCACAAGGTTAATTTTCCTGCTTGAAGAAAAAACCCTTCAAATTTCCTGGAACTCATAATACAAACATAAAAATTGACAGTGTTCTTCTTCCCAAAGAAAGCTCCCCGTAGAATAAGTTTAGACTGAAATGTTAAATCTACCTCTACTGCTGGCAAGGCAAACAAAAACAACATAAATATTACTTCACCACACATCTCTAGCATGCATGTAATATTAGTATTCCACACAGCAAAAAATAGTTATCCCTCAGTTCCCTGAGTCATGTCAGGGAAATCATCATTCCCTAGGCAATATCAGAGTTGGGAAAAACAGGAAATAAGCCCTTCCATCTCCACTCTTGAGACTACTATGTGAGCAATATTTAACTTTTAAGGTGGAAGAGTATTTACTATATTTAAGAAAATTAATTACATTTTGTAGCCAAAAAAAAAGGAAAAGAAGGGCACCAGTGTATGGCACACAACTTTCTATCACCATGCAATACGGGTAAAGTGGCTTTTTATTAATAAATATTTTTCATGTCTCTAACACTATCTTGGAACTCAAAAGAGAAGTTCTCTTTACTAGAATTAAAGGAGACATCATTTTCTAAATCAAAATATGTAAGTCTGAAGGTCAGGTTAAAATCCCCGAGTCATCCTGCACAGCTAAGGGGGCAGCAATATTTGTTTCACTCAAGACCTCTTCAGATCTCCCCCTGCTTACAACAGCAGTTAAGATCCAACTCTGGCAGCAGTGCTGAGAACCTCTGGCACATCCTGTTCAGATGCTGTTTCTCCACTGGGGAAAAAATAATTACTGTAAAAGAAATCGCAAATTGAAAAACTGGTTCCTAATTATTTGTTTTACCTGTTATTTTTTCATTCCACCTTTGAAGATTCTGATAGCGAGGGACAGAACTGAGCCTATTTGCAATAAAGCCAACTCTACCTATTCAATATATTGCTTTAAGGTGAAGATTGCACAAATAATTTTATTTAAGGAATTATAATCCTAGCAGGTTCCTTAGAAGCTGATTTCCTTTCTCAGTTCCTTCCTAAGAAACATCTGCAAGAGTATCAAAGAGTGTTCAAAACAGTATCATGAGCAGAGTGTAGTTAACACTCTGGTCAAAAGGCCCCTATTTGCAAGATTTCCTTCTCAGCCACCAAGAAAGGCTGTTTATAAAAGGAAAAGGAATATAGAAGAATACTACAGATAATGAATATCTGCATTTGCATGAAAATGAAATACACTGAAAAAATCATAACATTTCAAGTATGTCAAACTACTCTGGATGCAACTTGATACACATCAAATTGATTTTAATTCCAAGCATATTTTGTTCCAAATATAGTCCAAATATTTTTTTTCCCTCACGAAGTACTGCATTAGTTACTTAAGACCAGAAACAGAGAGTGTCTGTAAATAGTAGGATGCCATTCCTTGTCCACAAGCCTTTTAGGGAACAACTGGCCTGCCCAGTGAATACCCGGTGCTGGTGTATATAGAGAGGTCAGCACCGGCTCTGCATACTGCTCCTGCTCAGGCTAGGCAGTGAGACTGTCTTGTAACAGCAGGTAATGCTCTTCCAGAATCATAATTTCCCACTGGTTATTTCATAAAATGACTGCACAGCACAGGCCATGAAGAAATCCTGATTTCTCTGGCAATTCAGAAACTCCAAAGTAGTCAGAAAAGAGAGCAACACACAAATTAAGGAACAACTTGAGTGCCACGCTGAGAGAAAGCATCTGTAGCAGAGTAATTTATGCAGATAAACAAGGTGAGGCAGTCCAAAAGCCAAAGCCTTGTCTGGGCTCATCCAAACCTAAATGTGTCCCCTGTGGGACTGGGTCAGCAGCAGGGGAAGTCAGGGAACCACCTTGTACAGGGTACTGAAACCAATGACGTCTGCGGGCTGAGCTTCTTGGGCTACAAGAATCTGCAGCCGAAAGAAAAGGAACTGAGAAAGGAAATCAGCTTCTAAGGAACGTGCTAAGACGGCAATTCCTGAAATAAAATTATTTGTGATATTTTTATAAAGGAAACACTTATTTCTTGTTTTACACTCAGCAGAGGTTACATTCTAAGCTTCATCATAATGTAGCTCAGTAAGAATTGCTTGCAGTAACAATTTTTCAGTACTAAACTGAGATACTATCAACTGTGTTGAAAAACGGAAGGAAGATGAAACAACTCCAGCTGAAGGACCAAAGAAGGAAAGGGAAGAAGCAAACAAGCATAAATCTAAAGTGTTAACTTGCCCCTAGCATTACGCAATGCAGACAATGATGATCCCAAAAAACAAAATGCAGTGGACAATACAACTGGGCATCTTTTTCCCAAGAAGACATGCAATGTACATTCACTTTACCTATTGCTGAGCCTGTCCAGACCTTCCAGCTCCCTGCTCTAAGCCTCTGGCAGCTTTATTGCCAGCAATTACTCTGCCACAACTGCAGGTTGGTGTTGCTGCATGTGAGCATCAGTCAGCCACCTCACCACTCAATCAGCTTAGCTTTGACCTCTGATACAGCATCAGCCAACTCTGAGCAGCTAAGACAAGAAGGAGGCAGCTTTCACCAGCAAGCCAGGCAGCACAAGAAGCTACAGCCAAGAAGATTTTCAGCTCCTTCACTTTGATCAGAAGAATGAAACTGCCCATGCTCAGGGCAGCTCATAAATCTAAATCTAGCATTCATGACGCTTACTGAAAAATTAGCAGAAATCCTATCCCTACAGTAAGATTTCTCTATCAATTGAAAGAAGTCTTCCCGCTTCCAAAATTTAGTTTAAAATTTAAGAATAGGTGCACTGAGTCTTCACTGGCCCAGTAAATTCTCTCTAACCATTGTCATTAGAGCTTCGTGAAGGATAAAGGGCAGACATAAGGGTGCACTGTACCCTCGGAGACAGATGATTTCTCATATGTGGATCTTTCATTACCAAGTGTACATTTATTAAGGACTGCACACAGAGACAGACACACAAAAGCCAGAAACTCAACACCTCTGCTTAGAGGAGAAGCAAGTAGAGCCTACCAGCCAAGTAGTTCAAAGTGCCTTGAAAACTTTTACAGAAGTAATGAGCACTAGAAATAGTTATATTCTGACGGATTAACATATTTCCCTTCCTGATCACATGCCTGGAACTTCTTCACCTTTCCTTATTCCTGGTCCAAGATCCCAAACCAAGTAGCCTGGATCCCTCCAGCTGCAGCCCACTAATCACTCTTGCACTGTTCTTGCTGCTCCTGTTCCTGATTTTAGTCCCATCAAGTATTGTTCTTTGCCTGGTTCCTTGATTTCATCACATGTGGACTATGCACTTTGATCCCAAACCATTTCCTAACATACACAGTATGTAAAAGAGTATTTTACATATATCATATATAACAAATACATACATAACAAAGTATCAGCAAATTATTTGAAGTGACACTTCAAATACCTGTAGCAGTAACAGTGAACCAACATACCTCAAATGCCCTCCCAGTTCTGCAGAAAACTATCATGAAGAAGAGCCAAGAAGCAAACACAGGTTTCAGGAATATTACATCCAGTACTTAATATAGAAAGGATAGGATATTCCTAAAAGTGCAGCAGAATAAGCCTGAGACACAAAAACAATGCTGAAAGTAAAACAGAGGCAACAAATTGAAGACTGAAATGGAAGCAGGATATTAAGGAAGCAGATGAGAAAGTATAAGGTATCCCAGAATAAGGAATTAGGGGCCATTCGACATTAGGGAATATTCTGAGGGCAGCTGGGGTCAATCAACAACGACATTGCACATGACAATTTGGCAGTCTTTCTGGAAGATGGTCCAAATGGTTGTCATCGCTACTTCAGCCATCAGTTGGTTTTTTTCTTCTTTGGTTTGGCACATCACTGTAGGCTGGAATCTGATTTGGCTTTGAAATAAGCCAAATCAGTAACAGTTATTTTCAATAGGCTGATACAGAATATCTGAAGGACAGTCAAATATTAATTCTGTATTTATTTGAGCAAACAGAGAAAAAACTACTTCTACAAAATGTAGTCCCCCAATATCACAGCTGTATGGTTTTAAAAAATGGCTAATGTATGCAGACAGTCTATTAAAATGCACATAATTTATTCGACTCAAAATGAAAACATATCTAACAAGTAATTCCATTCATCTGGCCCTTTTTCACCCAGCCTTAAGATATACAAATGTGTGCCTTTTCACCAGAACACAGCAGCTGGGAATGAAAAGAAAAGCATTCAAATGATCATTTTCACATCATATTCCATCGTCTTTTCACCAGCTTCTCCCCAGTCTTTCTTTGAGTCCCATTCTGTTACAAGAGAGCTGCTTTTTAGATCAATTCATATTTCCATAATCCACACTGCTGGTCCTCTCTCTCCTCCCCAGGGTGGACTAACCCCTGCATCCAGAACTATGGCTTACAACTGTCATTAAGACCTGTAACGGTAACAAGATAACAAAAGAGCTGGTAGAGATGAGGTTAGCCAGTACCATATGCTGATCAAGTTCAAAAATTTTAACTTAAAAGCTCTATAAAACAAAGCTCCCACAATTCTGAGAACAAGCACACTTCATGTTGCCACCTGTCCTCAAAATTTCAAGGAAATACCAAGTTTTCGGTGTTGGCCTTTTATAATTTTAAAAATTTACAAAATAAAAGTCTCAAAGCTTTATTCTGTCTCTTTTGGGATGAATTAAAAGAAAAGGTTGAGAAAGCATCTTGGAATATTCACATCTTGAATGATGTAAGGGTCTCTGTGATTCTGGGTGTTCCCAGCACGTCTACGTGGGCAGTTGTTCCACAGAATATTTATCAGGACTGAACAGATCTTTTCTGTTCACACAGTGCAGTTAGCAACTATAAACGCACCTCTGAATGTTTTCCTGCTGATCATCCATCAGCTGGGATTTGCATAGACAAAAAGCATTGCTGCACTACACACAGAGTATTTTTCAATAAAAACAGTATGTCTTCCAAATGCAAAGTGTCAGCAAATCACTTCCTCTCAACCAGATAAAGTTACCTTGCAATGTATAAAATTGCCACATTGCCATCATCTCAGCAGGGCAAATTGCTTTCCACAAAGATTCGAGTTTCAAAATATTCCTTAACTAAATATAATGTGCAACATTTAGACAAAAAAACCTACTGAAAATTAGTAATCTCATTAGATTGATTCCTCCTTTCTCATACCAATGCACCCAAATATTAATCATACTTATTAACACACAAACAACAAAATCTCCAAACCCTTTCTAGGATTTCCTGATAAAAACAATCCCACAAAGCAAGCACCTATCTACTTAGCATAAACATTTGAAACATGCATTTAATGCCTCATCAGAATACAAGAACAAAGCCATCTCATGCAGAAAGCTGGTGAGATGCATCCCCTAACAGCACGCCTGCAGCCTTGGAGGGAGTGTAAACAGCCTCGTACCTCCTGGGCTCCTGCTGTTCTCTTAAGAGAGCCCAGAGGAACACAAAATCTCACTGCTGGCTTCCACACATTAGTTTGACCCAGAGAAGAGATTTTAGCTTCCTTCTTGAGAATATTAAACAAACAAACAAACCCCAACTTGTGCTATTATTTAAATCTTTAAAAAAAGAATATAATCCTTTTCATGGTGACCTCATTTATGTATTTGCTGCCACGATCCATGCAATTAAGTATTCCATCCTGAAAGAAACTGGGCCTTTTGTCTCCAATCAGATGCTCATTTAAGTCAGGCTTAACTTTCAGTAGTTAAAACATACACTGAAAGTCAAGTGCGTGATTGGTGCCTTGCTGTGGGAAGACCAACACGTTGGTACTTCTGAGGATTTATCCTTTCAACAACTGCATATGCACCTATACATCTTCATATATACAAATATTTTCACATGAACCAGGTAGATTTACATGTATATAGTATCAGACTTTAGTCTGGGTCACTATAGGATACAAAGCTCACAATTCAGTGGTGACTTCTGCATAATGCGATACAGTAAAACTAAAGCCCAGATGTTATGTAAAATATGAGGCAGTAACATAAAGAGCGTTACCCTAACTTCAGAGAAAACAGCAGAGATTCCTCACGTGGGATGCCATATCCCTTACTCATTACTCATCTGCAGGGTTTGGGAAAAGCCTGACATGGGGAAGCAGATTTAGACTGCTTGTCTTAGAAAGCAAGAGGAGATAGGATGAAATCTGCAACACAACCAACAGTCTAATGCAGAGTCTGAATTCCTTCTTAACCCACATCTTCAGTTAATAACCTCTTGTCATATTTATTACTAAAGTGGCTTCTGGTAAGACCATCTCCTGATATTAGCTATTTGTGTCATCTTCCTGGTGAGATGTTTTTCACCAGCAGAGAAGTTGCAGGCTGAAGCTAGGAAATACTATATGATTAGACGGGCAGAGAACGAGAACTATTCAATGGACACCACATATTACAGGTAGAAATCATTTTGGGTCAGTAGGCCATCAGATTAAAAAGCTACTGAATTCTTACACAGCTAAAAATAACACCCAACATATCTGTAATTACTAAATTACTAAGAAATGTTGGACCTCACGTGCCTCAAAGGTTAAGACAGCACAAAAAGCAGCACCGCCTCTCGCACAGGCACTACCCACTGCTGGCGCTATCGGCACGGTGCTCTCCGCCTTCCTTGCGCTAACACCCCTCTTTTCAGGAATGTTTCAACCCAGTGAAGTTGGTGGGAGTGTCAGGGTTTTTATTTGCTGAACAGACACAAACAGAGCCATAGTGGAGACGCGTGGACACATGTGACATCAACAGGGCTTTGCTACTGCCTGCACTGCCACGAGGAGAGAAGCCAGTACCAGCAGCTCGCAGCTTTGCCAGGCAACGCTAACTTCTGCAGAAACGTGTGCTTTCTTCTTTAACAGTCATCAAGTACTTCGGTTTGGAAGCCAAGGTGCTGTTTTCATTTGGGTTGCTTTTCTAAAGGCCTTAAAAAAATACTTTCTCCTAAAAAGCAAGTGGAATTTTTTTCCCAGATATCATAGCATTAATATTTTTTCTACTGACTTTCATTTAAAAATGGGCATGTAAGGCTGAAATTAAAACTCTAGTTTAACCAGTCAGAAAAAACAAAATAGCAATTTCAAGATTAAAAACATACGTATCTTTTATCATGAGATTTTTTGCATAAAGGAGATATTAGAACATACTACAAGACAGTGCCTCTAGGAATATACATTCAAAATACACTTTAAACAAAATAAATAGTTCATTAAATGGCTACAGCTCATTCTTCATCCAAATTTGAGCGCATGAGAGTAATCACAGAAGACCTATACATGCTCAAATCAGAAATCTTCACATTTTTTCTACACTGTTGAGTTTATTCACAACTTTTTCAACATTGTCAAACTCATTTTTATAGCACTGATGCCAGTGCAACAGAAACTTGTAACTCTATGATGTCTCAAACAGATTAGTTCTTCTGGCTTTTGAGGCACGTTTTAATAAATACTTTCTTTGAAATGGTAGTGTGGCTCTTTGCCCTTTGAATTCTAACCAGCATGAGCTCATTTTTTCATTAATAGTTTTGAGTTACCAAAAATGGAATTACTCCCACCTCAAAAAAATAAAATAAAGTGTAAAAAACAAAACAAAACCAAAAACAACCAACAACAAAACAAACACTTTCTGAAACACTCCTGGCAAACAAAAGTATTTTTCATTTCCTGCCTTGAAGCATTACTTTTTGTTTCCTTCCCCACGGTTCTCTTTTCCTTCTTATTCTGGCATCTGAGGAATTACCAGAGAGAAAATAAGTGGTTTTCCTGCAGTCTTGGCAGATAAGGAAATCTTGCAAATTCTTTTGTGGTACCAAAACAGTGCCTTAATATTTCCTTCACTTCAGACAGACTGTGAGTGACAATGACAAATCCCTGGTCTTGTCTTCCTCCTGATCAACTGCAGTTTCTACATCCCATCCACAACAGAGGCGATGTTTTGCAAAACATGAATTTGGAAAGTCAATATTTAAGAAAAAAGTACACCAAAGGAATATTGACCAGCACCAAAGAAAACAGCAGGGCAGAAGAAAAACAGAAGATTAGAGATGAGTAAGGACTGGGAAGCTCAGACATACTTAGATGACAAATGCAAGAAAGAGGAGGAAAATGTCAAAATGGCTTAGACAAGTTTTCTTTGCATTATGAAAGCAACAAAAAGGTGACATGATAAACTGTAGAAAAATTCAGGAAGAGAGGAAAATATTTTGCCCACTGTTATCACATCACTGTGCAAACAGACAGCCCTTCAATTTTAGGAAAGATGATTCTTTGGGATACATCCAAAAACTAACTCACACATTTTACATTTAAAATAGAAATGACTGTAAAACAGGACAGAGAATATTCTTCTTCTTTTCTTTTTATCTTTTTGGTTTTTTCTTCAACATTCTCCTCACAAACTTTCGTGGAAATTAGCCCTGATAGTTTTAATGAGTTTTTGGGTTTTAAAGAAATTAAATCTGGTGGATACTCAGGTCTCCAATCCAAACCTACCCAGTTCAATGCACACATACATGGGCAGAGAAGGCTTCTGCTGATTTCACTTCATGATTTGGCTCAGGGGTTTGCTTTAGAAGCTGCTATATATTCTGTTTAAATCCAGTGGATCTAATAGGAAAATGTGCCTTGCAAGGAGAAGGATTAAAATATCCAGTTTTTCAGAACACAAGCAATTTACCTGAAACACCAGATTCCCTGCACGGCTGAGACACAATGTGCAGGCATAGGTTTTTCAGAGCCCAAAGGCAGAGCGCTGCCTGAGGCCTCTGGTGTTTATAGATTAGGTATGTCTATTGCATCTTTGTATGATTCCCCTCCAGTCTTTAGTGGGCTTCATCTTCTAATCATTTTTCTACACCAGCTGTTCTTTGAATAACCTTCGACTTGCTGAATAAGCTCCCATTTTTCTTCATACATAATTTCCCTTTTTTTTTTTAAGACCAAGTCTTTCTTGGGGAAAAAGAACAAAACAAACTAGAAAAAAAGAATTTAAATGACAATGAAGATGATCATTCTGCAGCCAGGATAATTATCAAAACTTGCTGAATGCCTAGCTGGGAACATATAACAGCACACTTTGCTCATTTGTCACTGTTTTACAAGGCTGCACATTTCTGACTGATGCTATTCCCTAACCAGACATCCTACTTCCTATGTTTGTATATTTATTCCTTTCATCATGAATCACCTTATAGCTGTCTTTATAGAATCTTGTATTATTGATTTTTTTTTAAAAATCAACAATTTATCAACATCTACTGTACAACAATACTTCCTGATCATCCACTGTGGTGATAGTACCAATGAAGAATGTTTGCCTCAATATTAGTATAAAAACAAGAGGCAAAGAAGCCATTGAGACAGAGATATTTATTCTATTTAGTTGCTTTATGTATTTTGTTTTATGAAAATAAAAATATTCCCATCCAAGAAACTTTGGTAGAAGTTGCTGAAATAATAAAATTTAGTAATTTCATTAAAGTTTAATATTAATAACTTTCATAAAATAGTCATAGGGCAAAAACCCCAACACACTAATTAACAGCTTGCTGTCACTACAAACAGTGAAATAATCCATCAGTCCTGTATGTATAAACTTTCCTTTGAGGGTTAATTATAGATAGAATATAGGATTTTCACACTTCCAGAATCAGTAACTTTCGATCAGTCTCTTACAAGGGTCTGAGGATTTTTTTCCCCCAAGCAAATAACTAGAGTATCTCTAAAATATTATTAAATAACTATCTAAAATCTTGCATTGAGAAGGATTAAAGGAATGGAATGCACACATTCTGACATTAAGAGGACATACATGGGTAGCTCTTCAACTTTTTTGTGCTGGTGGTTTAGTATAACATCAATGTTTGGCCAAGTTTTATTGACAATTTTTTCCACATTTTCAATCCCAAAACAGATAAAAACACAACATGTCCAACAGAACAACTTTATAAAATACTATATATCAAAAATAAGGTGATTCAGAGAATTAGCAGGACATTCCCTGCTCTACAGCTGCTATTGCATATTCCTGTCACAGAGGCAATCTAATCACCAAGCCACCAGTTGGGTGAAGACTTCCACCCTGCTATCATTAGCATCTGCCTCTCCACAGCTGAATAGAAGAGCTTTTTTTATTATTATTCTAACATAAAAAAAAAGTTCAATCTCATGTTTCCAACCTGGTCTCCAAAGTCCTCCGGGAACTTCCACAGTACCACTGGATCTGTAAATAATTGACAGACAGCATTAATCAGAGGCAAAGGAACAGAGTATTACAGTCAGAGTACATTAATATTAAAGAGAGGGTCAGCTTAGCGTCAAGATTTGAGGCAAGTGCAAAAATGTATCTAAAAACTAAGGAAGATACTGGATTATTAAAAAGACTTATTTCATATTTATGAAACTCTATGTTTATTGTTTTACATATGGCAGCAGGTTATAATGTACTGAACTCTTTTCATATTCAATTCTTTTTTCCAGGAATACCTCATTCTTTAAGCACATTTAATTTTCACTTTTTAATTCAGTTAAGAGATAAAGAGATAGAAAACCTCTTTTCATCCCAGGGAAAAAGAACAGAAAATTGTAAGGGGAAAAAAAAGGCCTTTATAAAAGTACAGAAAAACGTCCTTTGTGATTTTACGGATAATACCAACGTAACCAGCATTCTCAAGGAAGAATTTAGAAGAGCCAGCATGTTTCAGTATTTCCTGTTCAGAGCCATTTAAAAACAGCATTTCAATAACGCCTCGAAGTTTTCATTAACCTCAAGTAAACTGCTAATTATAAAAATAATCACTGTTATTTAGGCTGCATATTAGTCTCAACCTAATATCGTTTTGAAAGCCTCTATCGCAGCGATCGGAACCATAACCCTTCAACAAAAACACAAATTACGATCTTCATCCCGCCCCCCCAGAGCTGTTAATCTCCTTTGGTACAAACCCTTCTGGAGGTGCTCCTGTTTATTACACGGCCACAGACACCCGCCAAGCCTCACGGGCTTCTAAACAACAGATTAGCAGCAGTGTCAGTCCATCTGCTGAAAGTGAAATTATCCCTCTTCCTGCAAGGGACACCCAGGGCAGTGCCAAAGCCTGGAGCGGAGGCAGAGCTCTCTCATTTCTGCTCGTGCCCCGGCCACGGTCAGGCAGATCCTCCAAGCACGACCACGGGGCCAGCAGCAGCTCGGCGTGCCCGAGGGCAGGAAAACAAAGGAGAAACAACAGAAAGTGCCAGGAGACACTGCCTGATGGGAACTGCCACCTCTTGTCTGCCTCAGGAGCTGCTGGATTCCTGTCTTCCAAGGAGCCAATGTCTGGGAAACTATTCAGATTTCCACTTCAGGCTCTAACACCAGCACTGTGTGAAAACTCAGAAACTTCCTTCTCATTGCTAGGTTTGACATCAGAACCACAGGGTTCTCCATTTCTGGCAAAGTACGGAGGTTTCTACTCTTCTTCGGATCCCACATATATTTTCTGGTACAAACTGGAAATTCAATGAGAAGGGAAATGCCACTGCTGGTGTTGTCATTCCCAGCTGCTGATCTCCAATCCTACTACTCAGCACGGAGCTGTCGCAAGTGTACATTTGCAGCTGGCCCAGCCACCAGGAGCTGGAGACTGAAGTCAGCATTCCTCCTTGACCCCAGGCCAGATCTTAAACCAACAGCAGAACACACATTTCAGATGCGTTACAAAATTCAGCTTGTCAACCAACTCAATGCAATTTAGACCTAATTTTTATCCAACTCAAATCTAAGTGAGATTTTCAATAAAAATCAAGGCATTTGACTCTGCTTGTTGGACAAGCTTGTTTTTTCTCCTAAGAACATCCAGGAAGGATTCTGCAGCTATTATTTAATAAAATGTGTGTATTTTGCACGAGGAGTCCTCCTCCATTACTGTGGGGAACAAGAACTTTTGAAGGCAGATACAAAACAAGATAGACGCTACGTTTATAAGAATATGAGAGCAAATAAATACAGGTACTTAGAACACAGACCTTTTTTCCCTGACCTATTTTGCGCGTATTTAAATTGCAAACAAATCTCTATAACGACCAGGTACAAGAGGAGTTTGACTATCCTGTAAGAGAGCTCCTTTTTATTCCAAATTAGTATCATGAAAAAGAAAGCAATTACATATCAACAGTGATCCCTGACAAATCCAAGGAGTAGCAAGTACGGTAATATATCAAATACTCAATGTCAAGTAATCCATAAATTACTTGCTAAAAAGCACTGAAAACTTGTAGAATCAAAAAAATACTTGAACAGAGCTTGTAAATCTAATGCCATATGTCCACAAACATTTCAAGCATAAATTTCTCTTGGAAAGAGCAATCCCTCTGCACTCCCACTACCAGGTACTTGTTGGTGAAGCTGTAGCACTGTCTGTCTCCTGCTGGTGCAGACTGTCACAGCTACACGGAGCCAGATGAGGGAACTGACCGAGATCAAACCAACTGTCTGAAACTTTTCAGGTCAGCGTTAACTAGATCAGTTCCCCAAACCCATTGGGTTTGTGCCAGAAAAAAAGGAAGAAAAACTGGGAAACAGGGAGTTGTGGTGAGAAGAGAGCAGGACTGCTTCATGCGGCAACACTCCAGCATCAAGCATTTGCTACAGCTCGTGCAATACAAGCTGGTTACCAGCTGCCTCTGGTTCCATTTCTTATTACCCATTTCTTGTTCACAACTTCCCAAGTCTTGCAGTACCATTTGTAGTTGCTCCTACTGCAAAACCCAAGCGCTATGGCCTGCGAGGAGATGAGGGGACCGCTCCGCGGTGAGGCCGGGCTGCTGGAGCATCGCCAGCCAGGAGCTTGGCAGCATCGTCCCTTCCCAGCAACGGAGCCAGGCAGATGAGTTTGGCAGATGTGAAGTACAGTTACGTGAGAAACATTCAGTACAGTGAATGCTTTAGCTACACGGTAACAAAATCACAGGGGTTTGCGAAATCAGACAGAAATGTAATTTCTTTCCTTCACTGTCTTTAGTGCAAATGTAACTGCCAGGCTTCAAAATAGGAAGCAGATCACTGTAGCAAAACCTCCAGGTGTTATTTAAAAGGTCAGAGTCATGAGCAAAGTACAATCTCAGAATTAAGCAAAACGTTGGGTTTGGGGTCAAAATACAGGTAAAATTTACACATCAATGAGGTGCCAACAGAGCTAACAACATTTCACAGGGCCACCCTTTAAATACAGGCAACAAGATCAACAGCTCCAATAAGTTCTTTTGGTGCCCTGATATCCCAAAGAGGAAAAAACCGTAAAACTTTGATTTTGTG
Source organism: Oxylabes madagascariensis (assembly GCA_013400675.1). Classification (NCBI taxonomy): domain Eukaryota; kingdom Metazoa; phylum Chordata; class Aves; order Passeriformes; family Timaliidae; genus Oxylabes; species Oxylabes madagascariensis. The sequence goes on along the minus strand of VYZR01040173.1, from coordinate 33,558 downwards.
TCCTGCTCAACTTGCCATCTTCACTTCATACTAAGGCTCTCTTATACTACTCCAGTCTCACTGGAAATGGTAAAAACAAATCTAAAGTAAATTTCAGTTCACTCAACTGTATGTATAACAACATGCACTTTCATATCATGAAAGGATATTTATATCATGAGAGAATTATTAAATTCACGTGATCTAAACAGGAAGAACAATGCTTTTAATACTCCTTCGTGAAAACAAAAAAGAGCCAACATAAAAAAATATTCCTACATAAAAAAATATTCCTAACTCAATCCAAGAAAAACATTCGGTGCTACACTCAGCAAAAATTACATGCCTTCAAGACTTCTCCAACTGCTTTGAGCTGGGTTTTTTAGCTGTTATTACTGGCTTTTAACTGGTTATTTTAGTAGGTACTCGCCATACATTTATTAAGTAAGAAAATCTGATGTGACTTGTGCTTCAAAAGGAAAAGTTACTATATTCTTTTTATGCCTTTACTCTCTGAAACCAAACCCTAACACCTATAAAAAACCTCAGGATTTCATGATAATTATCCAAGTCTGGGATTTGGTTTTTTTTCTTTCGAAAGATTATGTAGGTTTCTGCTTTTGGAGCTAAGCTCAGGAAGCATCTGACACATCTTTGGGGCAACTTCTCAAGGGCTGCAAAGGAAGAAACAAAAGGGTACTGATTTAGAAATAAAAAGAGAAAGTATAATCCAATTCTGCAACTTTATGTGCTCTATCTTCAGGTTTACAAAGACTGAATTTTCCTTTCCCTGAGGATTATTTTGCAGATACCCTGTCTGATCTGGCCATGTTAGGTCAATTTTATGCTGGATTTTATGGGTGAGAGGATGAGAACCACTCAGAAATAGTTGTTGTAGTCAGTTGATGAACTACTGAATTTCTCCTCATTCACTTTTTCTAACAGACTTTTCAGGACAAAGGATTTACACAAATTCTAAGTAAATGTAGTAGTAAGAGGAAATTGTCAAGTGCACACATAAAACAGTTTGTCTGGTGCATGTATAAATGTATATACTGTTGCATGTGTAAATGGATATTTCCATGTACAAACAGCATTTTTTCCTATGCCTACCACATCCAGGACATAAATCTCAGCACCTGCCAGTAACACTTGAAAATTCCTTTGCTAAATATGCTACAGCACTGGAAAGGACATCTCCCTTGGTACGAGCCAGATGAGAGGCAATCACAGAAAGGTTTGCTGAGGTACCAAAAGAGTGCAGTAGAATTACAAGGAGAAAAGAGAGTCACATGCAATGCTTAAAAAAAAGGTATTCAAGATGTTGTAACCTAGAACTGCTCCAGAAGACAAAGGCAGGCAAGTATGACACCCACTAAAACAAGAGGAAAACATATGCAGATCCTCCAGGTAATTTCTCTCCAAAAATCTATTTCTGTAGAGGCAAGGTCATAAAGCATGTCACTCGTATTTTCAGGAAAACAACTTCTAACACAGTTTAACCTCTGTAACAAATCTAAGAAAATACAAAGCTACTATTTCTCATGAGAGAGTGGATTAGAGAAGCAGTACATTCTAGACTATGAAAAAAAGAGAAAGTTTTCTGAGTTGTAACTTAACCAAAAACTGACAACTTAAATACCCTCTGAAAATACTCCTTGTAATTGTCAAGCTTGCAGATTATAAATGCCACACGAAAATAGGATAAGGTAACCAACACACTTTCAATTTAGTAATGGAACAGAAATTACAAACACATGCTGAAAAAGATCATCTCAGGTAATTCTCTTGGATAGCAAGAGAGTATTTCAGATAGGAAAACATAGCTAAGGTAAAATGAAACAGATTAATTAAGTAGTCCAGTGTCCTGGAGAGAGGAGGAATCTTCATCCCTGTTGGTTGAACTGAGCAGAACAGACAACAAGACTGCCAAGCAGAGTTGGTCACGCCTGGGACAGAGGAATGGACTAGATAACTGCTCAGTATTACTCCACTTATATTTTCTCTGATGCTGTACAGATTTTCATTGGAAAAAAGCTGTCAGTGCAGAAGGGAAAGAAGAGACTGGGGCCAGCAGTTAAGGTGGTGGGAAAGAAATATAATGAGGAAAAGGAAGGTAGCAGAGCAAAGCTTATTGCAGACAGTTACTCTTTCTTGTCTAGAAAAAACAAGTGCCACATTTCTTTTTCTTACATGAACATGAAATGCAATTAATAAATCTGAAATTACCTATCATTATCTCAGGGAACAGCTTTATAAACACACATTTAAGCAATAAGCAGAATGGATTTTGTTAGACTAACTAGTTTTCAGCAATAAAAAATTAGTTCTCTAAGTTTATGATAATGCTATTGTTCAAAAACAAAGGTCTCTTACATACTTAAAATAACTTTCCAGAAACACTCAACAGTAATTCCTGTGATGCTTTTGTATCGATATAGCATTTAATATTCAACCAAATCACTACAACAGTGATTCAGAAACAAAATAAGAGATGAACCAAAACGTGCAATCCAAGGGTTTTTATAGATGAAATCATCTGATTAAAAAAACAGCATTCACATAAAAAAAAAAAACCTTCTTGCAAAAAAAGACTTCTGTACATCGTATTAACTGCCTGTTAACAGTTTCATACATGAAGTGCCAAAAATGGAGTAGAACAGGAGGCCCTGCTGCCAGAAGATCTGGGTGCAGCAGTGGTTTTCAGCTCCCTGGTTTGGGGGATCAAAGTGGAACATCAGCCACCAGCACGAGAAAGAAGAGCAGGATGCCATGGAAGAGGGGAGAAGAAGGGAGTTGCAGTATTTTCCAAGCATCAAAAATCAAAAGAAAGAACAAGAACAAAATACATTGAACCAATTTGATTTTAAAAAAATGAAACTAAGGAACGCTCACTAACTTCTTAGGCCGAAAACCTGTCAGATTAAAGATAATATGCAAATGAAAGTGCCACTACAGAAAATACCTTTAAGTACACTTTTATACAAATCAGGTAGCAAAAGAAAACATATTTACAAAGCTATATCAAATCTTAACAATCCAGCACCTTCAACTCTTTTACTCACTAGTGTGCCTTCCTTAATTGCCTCCACAATTTCAAACAGTTCCTACTTCAGCCAACAGCAAAGGAACAAGACAAAAATTATGTCACTGACAACATCAGTTACAGAACAATGTTAACGAGTTCCAGTAATTACATTTGCCAGGTTTTCCTGCTATATATGAATACACTGAGATCCTTCAGGGTCTCTAGGTGGTACTTGCCTTTCAAAATAAGCCACAGCATGGCCACAGCACAGCAGCCCAGTGTCTGCTGTCTCCTCTCCCTCACCCACACCGATGATCTCTGCCTTGTCATCAACTGATTGTAAAGCTTATGCCACATTTTGAAAAATTATTTAGGCATTGAAGGTACTCATCTCACTCTGGCATCAAAGGTGATATTTGGAGTGTGACTTTTGATTTTGTGATTTTTCCTTCCAACTTTTCTCACGGAAAGTAAAGTGTGAACTAAATGACAACAGAGTCAACAAACACACCCTAAATACTGACCGTTGGGAAATGGAAAATAACAGTTTACAGCCTCAGTTACAGTCACCTCAGCTGTAATCTGTATGTCTTTGTGACTGCACATTTGCCAATCAGGAATGTGATTTCTGTATCAGGTTCAGAAACATAATTACAAAGACCTTACTGGGAAGGTGAAAACTTCTTCCTTCCATGAGGAATCTTTTCCTAAGGAACTGTTTTTAACTGTAGTAATAACACCTGCAATTGAAGCAATTTCTGTAGGACATAAGCTTGAAAAATGCTTCTGGTCGCAAGTAGCACAAATTAGTCATGGACTTATCAATTGGCTCAGAATTTAATTACATCTTCCTATAAATACATAATACTTAGCAAATGATTTCAGGATACCAGTGCTCACACCATGTTTGTGGAAATCCAGAATTTTGTTTCTAACACACAGGGAAAAAAAAGGTACAATCCATATCTAAGAGTCACTCAGCCCTTAACAAAAACCACACACACACCCCACGATCTTCTCTACTCCCCACAAAAACCACTGGCATTTGAAGTCAGTGGGTCCAGCTCAGTCAGCCCCACATGGCACCACATCACCAGCTCCTAGCTGCTGGCCATTGCTGCCCCACCGAGGCATTACCAGCTCACCAGCCAGCGCGAAGTGTGAGAATCTGACGTGTCTACATCGCACTGCAAAGCCACAAATGAGATCTGCTGATTGCACAGTTCGTCACACAATTATTTTCAACTATTTCTACTTTTAAACTTATGTGGCAAAGGTTCCTCAAGGTTTTCAGAGATGTGAGAACACTGTGCAAATACTGACCTCCCAACTAATCACGTACAAGGCTCAGCCAAGTACACTGAAGAGAAGCAGGACTTTGTCAGGTTTTGGACCTGCAACTTCCTCCAGTCTTTCAGATTTCCCTGACTGTAAGGCACTTGAACTAGGAAATAAGTATTTCTTCCCCTTTTACAGGCAGGGAGATGGTTAAAAGTTCTAGCCACAACTTGACATCTTCAGAGCTGCAGGTCAATCCCTTTTTGCTCAAGAATTTGTCCCACTGAAGGACAGAGCAGTAAGTCATTTCAGCTTAGTACAGACAGAAAGAAAGGGTCCTTTAGGCTGCAAAGCTATTAGCCATGCTTCAGGCTAAAACCTTAATCAGGGTGAGAGTTCATTGCACAGATAGTGCACAGATAAATTGAGTATGTTCAGCCTTTATTTGGTCTCTTCATGAGATAAGCAGGCGTTTCTTTTACCTGGTAAGTCTTTAGAATGACCTTGTAAAGGATGGCAACAACTGTATGCCTTTAGAAGCTGTGTTATTCTTAATTTTCCTACTTCAAAGTTGTAATCACGAGTGAATCATGAGAACAAGGATCTAAGAACTAAGGTGGCAGAAGAAGAAGCAAGTGGGCACCACGTCTGTCTCCAGTCATTGCTAATGCTTAAGGAGGGTTTACGAAACAAAATACTTTTGCTGTCCCTGGGTCTCCTGTTCAAAGAAATTTAAAGGACATGGGCTGCGCTGTGATCTACTGAAATGAACAATAACCAAAAAGAGGAAGACAAAGAGCATCCACCTTTGCAACCAAAGACAAGTTTTACACCCTCCCCATAAGACGGAAGAAGTAACTTGCCACACTCCCTCGCAAACAGACATTGTGCAGGGGTTTCTTCATTTTAAATGAAGACGTGGGACTTAAAGTTCTTAAAAAATATTGTGGGCTAAATGAAATTTTCCTATATTAGGAAATATGCAATATTGATTTTAAGAAAGATCTAGAAAGTTAATTATTACTAAGTAATATGTACTAAGTAAATTAGGAAGAAGCAAAACTCCTGCCCTGCCAAGTACACTGGGGATGGACCATCACTTGCTCTCCCATGTCAGTGATGTCTGATCAGAGACAATCATTTTATCTCTCAGACTACACTGTTATATTTGCTTTATGGAACCCACACACACTGCAGGCAGAAAAATCAAAAAGCTTTTGGCACATGACAAAAACTACATCTCAGTACATTACGGATAAATGAGTTACTACCTCCTAATTTACTCCAAGAAATACAAATTCGGTATCAGCTTGGACATGAAACTAGGAATATGTGTGACCCTGTAAAGCAAACTGACTGATTGCAGGAAACAGAGTGATATCCAAGCCATTTTTGACAGACATTTTCCAAAAATAATACAAAAATAAACCTTGCATTAGAGTTCACATGCCTTAAAAAATAAATTAAAGCAATAAAAAATTAAACCAAAATCTTAATCCTTCTGCAAGTTTTTTTCTCTAAGCAGAAGTTAGTCCAGTCTTTAGCTACTTCAAGAAAAAATGAGTGTTGGAGGGGAACGCCCTCTTGGCCAAAGATGATATCATGACTGTCTATTTACACCACTTCTTGCCTGAACAGTGCAGCAGCATTCCTTCCACTTTCCACTGGTGAGGACCACATCCTGGGCACAGTCCAATTGCTGGTACATGACGGCACTTCCCACTAAATTATGCCCTTTGCCTTAAACACTGACTAGCACCAGCAGTAAAATGTGATTACTCAATAATTAACAGGTAAGTAACTACCTATTACTCAACAGCTTACAGGGACAAATTACCTAAAGGCCAGAGCAATAGTGGATACATAACACCTTGGAAGAGCAACCCCACTGACACTCTCTTTACAATCAAGGACAGCTACAGGGAGAAGGGGTTAGATTCTCTTTTCATTGTTCTATTCTAGATTATTTATGCCATTTTATTTAATTAATACAGATACTACTGTATCATATATTCACCCCATCTCTATGATTACGCTATGAAACAAGACTAGGAATTGTGCAATGATATTCTGCTTATGTGTGAGAAAGAATGAACATAATTGTACATTATAAAACCATAGTTTCAAATTCTTTATCCTTTTTTCATTCTCCAATTACAAATAGCATTTTCTACGTGAAATTCAAACCTTTCACATTTTGCTTACTGGCTGTGGTAGGAAGGTATGGAAGTAGAATAGCACTGGAAACCAGGACCTGGCCTGGAAGATTCATACTCTTCTGAACATCATCAGCACTACAGCTGAAACATATCCAATGTCAAAAACTATAGTTATATAAACCAACATTTCATCATTTTATATAGGTAAATTAAAACAATCAAAACCTTAGTTACACAAAGGTCCAGAATTCTAACAACCATGTTGGTTAGCCATAGCGTACATATTGTTTGCTAAATACGTAAACAGTTCATTTTAAAATATGTATTAAAATATGCAAACTTTCATTTTAAAATATGTACTTTCTAGCATATTCTGGTTCAGCGTTCATTTTAATCTTTGTTGTTCATGACGCGTTAAGCCAGAACTAAGATGAAGGAGCACTGATCAATAAGCACAAATCTTTTTGCCTTTCCTTTCCATCTTACCCCAAATCTATTTTAATATCATCAGGGGGAAAAATAAAACTCATCAGTCACCTGATGGAGTAATTCAAAACTTAACCAAACAGGGCTAATGGGTGAGAATTGAAATGAAAACACCTTGACAAAGAAAGCAATTTCTTTTCTTCGCACTCTTCAGAAGCTGTGGGTGATCGCTGCAATCGAACCATCAACGGCGAGGGGCCATCTGTCCCAAGGGCCCTCCACGTGAGCAAGAATCAGCAACAAAATATTTCAGAGGCTGGCCCACATGCATTCAGCCCTGATATGTCTATGGCAGGCAGCGTGCAGCTGAAAATCAGTGTTTTGACATTTTTCCCATACCAATTCTTAAAAGTCAACACTAAACTTTTGATAAGAACAAAACACAAGGAGCAGGTTAAGAGGTTGCTTACAGAAAGATCAGTGTTACACCAACAGCTGAGATCTCCCCTGTCATGACGCACTCATGCTTTAGTATCCAAGAGCCATGCTCAGAAAAAAGGCTACAGAAAACAACTTTTACACTTACATTTATGTTATGAGCCCCCTTTAGGATTAGCTTTTGCAGCTAATGAAGATGTATCAGTCACTTACCAAACCACCCTCACAGAATCACCAAATCTTGGGTTTCTTCCACAGAAAGCAAACAAAACATTAGGAAAAAGTCTACCAGACATTTCTAAGGCAGCAATGCATGCTGAGACCCAGGGGCTCAGGCAGAGGCACGGTGGCTTTGGCACCTGACCTCCCAGGGAACACAGATCATCCTGATCCCCACCAAGGACCTCCCAGAACTGGAGAAGAGGCTGTATTTCACACCCCTCCCAGGGATGTTCCCAAATTGGGCACTTTTCCCTTACTAAGCCTTTTAAAAGGGAACACCACACATGGCAGAAGGTTAATGCAATTTATTTCTTCGTCATCTTCTAACTGAAAAATATATTGATATTTTAGTAAAATAAACCCTGACATAGCTGCAACTCTCTGTGCCCTTCTCTCCATCTGTTTCAAAACTCTGAAGAGTCACAAAGTGGATAGGGAGGGAAGAAAATTTGTTGTTGTTGTTGAGCTGCATTAACAACACTGGTCCCTCTCTGCTGAAGCAGAGGTTGAACACAGACCCAGCAGCAGCACAGCACACGGGGAATTAGAAGCAGCACACTGTTTTTTCAGTCCTGCCAGTTACCTGTTGAGTGATCTCAAATCAGTTATTTCAGGTTCCCTGACATCATGAGGTCCTTGAAAAATTAAGGATTTTTTCGGATTCAGAAGAAAAGGCATTTAAAAAGGGACATTTCCATGGGGCCCAAGTTTAATTATTTTAAAGCACAAGCCACACAAACGCATAACACAAGTAAAGGCAAGACAAAGGTTTTTCTCACAGGTGTTTACAGTTACCCAGGTCAAAATTTCCAATTATGTGTTGGAGAGGGGTCAGCAAAACCAGAGATGTAAACAGCAACCTCAAATACATGAAGAGGCTGTACCAGAAAGGTCTTGTGTCCTGCAGACCTTGAGGCATGAGATCTGGGTTCCGAGTTAATAATCCCAAAGCACATTCAACAACCAAAAAACTCTCCAAGATGGTTCTTGGTATCACATAATTCAGTGAATAAACAGAATACTATTTATTCAGAATAGCAAAGTAGAAGGGTGATGCAGATGCATGACTTTAATTTACATCCCATTACAAAGGTGATGTGGTTAAAGTGCAATGCTGTTTTATCTTACAAAACCTCAATGCCTGATGCCTGCTTTGTCCAATGAAATCTCAAATAAATCACGCACAAAATAGTGAAAATTAATTTAACAGTGTGATAATAGCAGACAATATATTTCACTCTAATAGAAAAAGCTAAAGTTCAAAACAACACGCTGCACTCGCATGGCCCACGAGAGGTCAGAACTCAACACATCCTTTGTAAATTGAGCCTTTCCAGAAGGCAAGGTCAGAAGCTGCCTTCTCCCATTTCAGCAGTCTGCACTCAAACTAGCTGTTCGAAAAGTACAAAAACTTTTTTGTCAGAAGCGGTTACTTCAACAAAGGCACCCTGCGAGGTAACACGGCTCCGCTGGTGGGTGGGAGCCCAACCCAAGCCGGCTGCTTTGCTGGTTGGAAAGCCAGGACACCCCAGCCAGGCACGGCAGGCCCCAGCTGCTCCATCACCCCCTCACAGAGGCAAAGCAGCAGCCCAGGGAGTGCTTCCCACCACGCAGAGTAGAAAGGAGAAAGAAAACAGCCCTGCACAAACTTGGAAGAGCAGTGGGGTGGTTGCAGATGGGAAGACAAAAACTACACGAAGAGAGCATTGCAGAATGATGGGCCATCCATATGTTTGAACTGAGCACTTCTGCCTCTTAAGTAATAAAGGTCTTCATTTTACTTTCCTGAAAGCATTACAGCAGGAAGAAGTGAGATGAGGCCAGGGAAAGTATGAGTAAGGCTTGTGTATGCACCATACAGCAGTCAGAATTTGCAAGGTGGGAAATTATATTTTTATTATTGATGTGAAAGAACAAGGGAACATTTATTAATAAAACAACAACAGCATAAATTAAGGTTATGTCTCATCTGAAAATACCGATTTACCAAACAAACCTGGTGCTAATATTTCCAAATGCACCTATAAACCTGCACAACAGCAACAGCTGTCTACACACAGAATGCACAAGGAGCTAAATTATTCGGCACTACACGTAACATTACATGCTCTATTACATTAATCTGTATGAAAATTTTATTAAAAGTTCTCTTCTCAACCACTGCCCTTTTTTCACTGCCCAAATTCTCCATGTTCAGTGTTTACATGCAAGGGTTTGATGCTATTGGAAGGGTTGTATTATTCTGTATTATTCAAGGGAATGGCTTCCATTCTCTACGTACTTCAGCTTCTTCCTTGACGCAGGATCACTTCCAGTCATTTCACACCCATGCTCTGCACTTTCTCCATCTCCACCAGTAAGACAATGGCTTACCTGCCATGGCTGCGGGTTCACCCCTGGACAGCTTAACAAGAGAGCTCAACGGATCTGTACAGTTTGATAACAACTTGGTAACTGTAGGGAGCTTTTCTCTTCATTCTTTGTTTTGTTTCTGAAAATGAAAGACACTCACCTCCTGGAGCACAGCTGAGCTCTATAAATGTATGTAAGAACCTAGACCGGCACAGTGTACAGTTGGAATCAATGCTAAAAGCTGCAAGCAAAATAATTTCTGGTCTAAGGAAATTACAGTCATGACTGGATGAGCCTAAGAAAACAGTAGCATTGTCTCACTGGTCATTTAAGAGGAAAACAAAAAAGGCTGAGAACACTAAGACTTAATCACAAGTGTCAAACAAACTTAATTAGAGATAAAAAAGAATTTTTGGAGGAAACATTAAAATGTTTTCAGACAAGCCAGTTCCTGCAATAAAATACACTATGCTGCAGCAAAAACCAATCACTACCCATGTGCATACACTTCACATCAAGTACAATTCAACATGCAGCTAGAGAAATCAGAAGCTGCTTTGCTTTAAGATAACTAATTCCATTTTTTTATTAATAAAGACAAATCATAATCCCTCATGCTGAAAATTTCATAATCGATGGGATAGAATGCACTTGTAAATTATGTGTGCATAAAATAAAGTATCTCCTTATAGCATCTTTTTAGTTCATTGTTTTTATAATTAGTAAAAAAACCCCATGGGATACAAAAACACTGCTGCACTTTTCAAGTACAAAGATGTACATTCTCTCTCAAGCATGCCTCAGATAGCTCCTCTCTTATCTTGAGTCTTCCATCACTCTGATAAACAAAATCCCTAAACTTTCCAGAGCAGGGAAAATCCACTAATTTCTGAAAATACTAAAAATAGATTTCAAGAATCATGGATGTGCACGTATCACATCTTAATTTTAACAAGTTATCCCAAATGACTTATTATTGCTTAAATTTTTCATTCCTGTCAAGCCACAGAGGATTAGGCAAATTCCACAGAATAACATTCTGCCTAAAACTGTAAAGTATATTTCCTTTCTTCAGGGCAAATTCTGTTCAATGTATTTATCAATGGTTTGGACGAGGGGATCATGTCCACCCCCTGCAAGTTTGAAGATGAAACCTAGTTGGACAGGAGTCTTGGGCAGGAGTGCTGACCTGTTGGAGGGCAGGAGGGCTCTGCAGAGGGATCCGGGCAGGCTGTATTGATGGGCTGAGGCCAACAGCATGGGGTTCAATTAGAGCAAAGTGCCAGGCGCTGCACTTTGGCCACAATAACCCCATGCAATGCTACAGGCTGGGGCAGAGCGGCTGGAAAGCTGCCTGGTGGAAAAGGACTCGGGAGTGCTGGCTGACAGTGGCTGAACAGGAGCCAGCAGTGCACAGCTGGCCAAGAAGGCCAAGGGCATCCTGGCCTGCATCAGGAATAGTGTGGCCAGCAGGAGCAGGGCGGGGATTGTCCCCCTGCACTGGGCACTGGTGAGGCAGCACCTTGACCTCTGTGTTTGGTTTTGGGCTACTCGCTTCAGGAAGGACATTGAGAAGCTGGAGAAGGTCTGGAGAAGCAATGGAGCTGGGGAAGGGTCTGGAGCACAAGCCTGATGAGGAGCAGCTAAGGGAGCTGGGGGTGTTTAGCCTGGAGAAAAGCACATTCAAGGCAGACCTTACAGATCTCCAGAACTGCCCGTCAGGAGGGTGTAGCAAGTATAGGGTCCATCTCCCTCCCAGGTGATAAGAGGACAAAGGGAAATGGCCTCAAGTTGTACCAGGGGAGGTTTAGATTGGCTGTCAGCGAAAAAATACTCATAGAAAAAGTTGTCAAGCACTGGAACAGGCTGCCCAGTGAAGTGAGGAGGTCATCACCCCTGAGAGGTATTTAAAAGACGCGTAGATGTGCTTTGGAACATGGTTTAGTGGTGGAGATGGCAGTGCTGGGTTAAGGGTTGGACTCTGTGGTCTTAAAAGGGTCTTAAAGAAAAGGTTTAGATTCCTTTTCAAGATTGCAGAAGTAATTATGGAGGAAAAAAACTCTTATTTTCCAAACTTTGACAGAATATAATGAAAGGTGTCTACTCTAAAATACATCAATATTTTAACTTCTAGTTAACTTCTTCCCCAAGAGCAAAAATGTCAGTCATTTAGCTTGAGAACACCATTTGATCCCATCAAATTTGAAAAGCTGAGAAGATCGCAATTCATAAAGTGACAAAGCTAACCCATTAGGAGCAAGGAAAAAAGACAATAAAGAGTTCCTCATTTTACTTTCACTTAATAGCTATGCAAATCACCTGCTCAGGTAATTCCAGCAAGAGCCACAATCCTAAGCTTTTCATTTATGATTTACATACTAAACAACTCTGCATGTTTAACAAGGTCTCCACTAAAATGCCATATTTTAAAATCAGTGAACCCAACAGAGTTCCTAAGGAAGGCGAGAAAAATAGTCTTTTTTCTCATTTGAAGATGTGTCAGATCATGGAAGTATACTTTGTATCACACTTCTGATGAATTTACCCCCTAAAATATTTAAAAGTAAGAAAGATGGATGTCTGTGAAACTCACAAACAAAAGATTAAACTCGGCCAAGGGTCAGAGCATGCACAATGTCTGAGGCAGTGCTACTTCCAAGCACAAATAAAATCAAGCCTGCACCAAAATGTATTTCCCTGAGTGCTGAGAGGCTCTGCCACTGACTTGCTGAGGAACACTGCTGGTTCCTGATCACTTCTCTGAATGCAAGTGGCCCAAAGCTGTCCAGGTCATAAGCAAATGTTTGAAGATGTGACATGAGAAGAGGGTCAACAACAAAGCCTAGCTTTAATCCCTTTGTGTGAAGCAGGAAGAGGAATTTACCTCATATGCACAATACAGCTATGTCCAGTGAAGTATAAAACTTCCAGAGGTGCACAAGCAAGGCATTATGTCTTCTCTGCTTTTTTGCATGCTGGGAGAGGCCGGGAGGGAGGTGAGGAGGGCTTCTCATGGGCTGGATGTAGTGAAGCACAAGGAATGGTTGTATGCCAAGCAGGAAGCTTTAGTGCACCAAGCGTATTAATCACTGTTGGTATCTTCTCCCAGCCTGAGCCAAGAGTAGCACAACCCATTGGTCCAAACGGGTGGACCTGAGAATATGGGAGGCTTAACTATTAGTTAACATAACTTCCATCATTTCTAATTGGATTGTGACTAAATTCCCAGCACTGATAATACCAAAATGAGATCAGAGGGGAAAGCTTCCATATTCCCTTTGCAAAAAGATTGGAAACAGCTCTCCCCTGCTGTTGTACAATAGCACTGACCACCCAAAGATCCACAGCTTTAGCTAGAAGAGACCCATCTCACCGCCTGTTGAACACGTGTGACCATGTGATTACTGTGCTGCTTCTTTACAAATTTCAAAAAACAGCCCAGAAATAGTGCGAAGAGTTACAAGGCCAAATACTAAATGATGTTAATCTACACAAAGTAAAATTAGAATAAAAAATTGTAATAACAAAAGGACTTGATAGGGGCTGAGTAGGAAGAGAGCAGAGTGTCTGTGCTTTTCAGGAGTGCTGAAGGATTTGATTTTGTTTTGGGGATCTCTTTATCAAGCATTTAAGAGAGAGCTATGTGAGCTCCAAACTCTGTAGCAAGGCACAACTAAGCCAGAGCACATCTTCAGACTTCCTTGCGGCCCATCAGAACTCCTGTAACCATTCCTGACACTCATTTGCTTGACCCATTTCTGATAAACAAAGAATGGAGTACTTGAAGTATTTTTCCCCCTTGTTCGTCCCATTCTTCGCTGGTCTCTTGTTTTGTAGTCAGAGGTTAAACTGCTGACCTCTCACCTTCAAGGCAAGTTTTTCCCCCCTTCCATAAAAGGTTTTTCACAGTGTGCAGCATTCGGATTAGCCCCTATCCCCCTGAACAAAAGCTATGCCTTTGTACCACTGGTTTGGGCATGGAGTCCGTACATCAGAGGAAGCTGCTCCTACTTACCATTCACAATAACTATATTGTGAGGCCCTTCTAACGCCTCGTCTCTCAGTGTCTAGACTTTCACCCAACCAGCCAGCAAAAAGAAAATCCTGTAAAGCACTCAACTGAAAATTAACTATGGTATCCTGTTGTGAACCTGATGAAGACGTTATTTGAACATACGGTAAAACTTTCCATTGTTTAACATAAAGATAAGAGAAAAACTTTTAAAGCCCTGAGGTTTAAATAGTCATAGGGATCAATTAACTCATGGGTCAGTTAATGCGTTTTATAAGCAAGCAGCTATTGCTTATGTGTGTCTTTAAAATAATAACACAAATTATTAAATTATACCCAAGCACCCAGCATTCTGGATATTTGCAGAGCCTAATTTTATACTCACTATGGATACACTAAAGCAGAACTCAAGACACACAAAAAGAATTTTATCTTCCAGAATTAACTGAAAGCATAGCATCACTACTGCCCATTGTCCCAGTTATTTTCAGCAAATAAAATAAAACAAGTATGGCAACAGAAGTATTTTATGCCGTGCTGTATGAAACAAGACCTGTAAGGAAAACCGTGGGCAAGACAGAGTACCTATAGAGTGCAAACAAACCATTGGATTTTCCAGGAAAAACAAACAAACAAACAAACAAACATTGCAGTGACTTGCATTTTGTTTCTTTGCAACACCTGCATTGCTGTAGCATGACTAATCCACAGCAGCAGAACAGTTCACTGAAGTGGACTAACATTAATAAAAATCTAGTCTTCCATCTTGAGAAAAGAAAACCAAAACAAGTAGGCCAGGGAAAAAAATCTAGATCTGAGCAATATTTTAACATTTGAATAAGCATATGATATATTTTGAAACTCTGAAAAGAATTTACTATTGCAGAAAAACTAATGTTTGCATCTTCTTGGAATTCTTACGGCCTCTTTTGAGTGTGTACTCGGGAAGAATTCCCTGGGCTTTGCTAGCAGAATAAGGCACAGCTGAGGAAATGCATCTCTCTCATCAATTTCCCCAATCTGTTTTGAAAAGAGAGCCAGAGTGTCTCAAAATAAGAGGCAAACAAATTGCTGTCTGGCATAGGTTGATTGATTGGGGGAACATGAGGGGGTGTGCAAGGTTTTTTGGGGGGGTTGTTTGTTTTTTTTAAAGTATGTTTTGTGCTGAAACTAGAAAGTGTGAAATCATCCTTGTCATAACAGGAAAAGCCAAACAACAACGTTTATCCTTTACCAGCACCCCACAGTGCCTGGTCACGGCAGCAGCATGAGGAAAGCGATGGGATTTGGGAGTCTGGACACAAATGCAACAATCCAGGAAGGGCCTAACAACAATCTCAGTTCTCTCAACGGGCAAACAAGGTTGGATTTGCAAAGGAAGCAGAAATCAGGAGATAAGAACCTTCTCTGTCTTCAGGAGTATCAGACATCAGGCACATGCCACCATATCCCTCTGCCACACAGGTCAGTCATGCTTAGGAAGTATTTTAATGCTCCTTGTAATGCCCTTAAAAAAAAAAGAAAAAAAAAAAAGCCCACACAGGATAGCTGTCAAACCCAGAGACTGCTGGATATTAATCTCTTTAGCTATAAAAGTACTTAAGTCAACTTCTGATGTTTTAGGCTCTGTGATCTTTCCAAAGACTGCCTGGCCTGCTTCCCAAGGAGAGATGTACTGCACACGGGAGTCCCTGCCTGCAACACCTGCTGCACCTGGAGCACGAACACCCTCAGGTTAGTACTGAACTACTTCTACTTGGAGATACCATGTACAAACCCCATCAAATTATCACTAATCTCCAGAAGCGATACTGGAAAATAGCAATACAAGCATTTACTGTACTTAAATTGGAGACGGTGGCCTTCTGTCCCACTGATCAGATACGTTTCTGCTCCAGGGCCACTGCAATCTGCCTTCTTCACACGCAAGGTCTTCTTGGGGAGAGTCAGCACTCTCTGGAGCTGACCAGGGATACACCAGAACCTAAGTCAGCCCCCCACAGCTGCCAGAGATGAAAATCAACAGAGGATCTAATACTATAATCCTGTTCATGGTACCAAAGAACTTGCTTATGCAAGTCAGCTATTGACTGAGAATGATTCAACAAGATGCACGTTTTCACACATATGTAGGCCTGTCAGAGAGGATATACAAAAACTGATTTCAGAAAGACAAAATGTCTGAGAAGTAACAAATACAGAGCATTAACTCAAGAACATGATAATTGAAATTGATTTTCTTATGGTTATTTATTTTAGCTCTACACCACGTTACTGACAGGACAAAAAATACTAATGTGGGAGACTTAAAAATTAGAACACTTTGAAATTCTCCCTCTAGCTTCTGTAGAAATCCACAGCACAACACCACCCTGGACCACCCTCTCCTCAAAATCCAAAAAGGATTGAGAAAATAATATAAAATAATATAACCTAGGTATGGAAAATCATCTAATCATGGGCAGGTTCAATAATTGTAATTACATGTTTAGGTGAGAGACACAGCTGATGAGGGGGTAAAACATGGCACAAGTGAAGAAAAGGAAATAAATAATCCCTATTTCTTGTAATACAAAAACTATGATCCAAGGGAATCAACAGTAGCATATTTAAAACAAAGAGAAGGAACCTGCTCACAAACTCTGTACCACAGCCATCCACAGGAACTGCTCAAAGCGCTGCCGAGGCCAAGGGCATAAAGAGAGCTCAAAGCCCAGTGTGCTTGCACAAGATGGGCCCACATTTCACTCTGAGAGAAAATGCCTGTTTTCACCAGCTTCCAAAGCCCGGGTGACCATGGTACCCATGCAGGAGAAATGCCAGTGACATCCATCAAGGTGGTTTTGGGCAGTGACACACGGCATACTGTGCCTTTGCCTATGCCCAGCACCACCAGCTGCTGCACACAGGCAGAGGAATGAACTCCTGCAAAGCCTCCTCCCAGGTTTTCCTCTCCGCCCTGAAGGCTAGAATCTGCATTCTGACACATTTTCCATTTTTCTTTCAGTTATAAATACAAGAATGGAGTCTCACCAGGGACGCAAAAGGAAGAAGCAGGTGATGGGGGCAGCCCTCCAGGCCCTTCCCTAGCCCTTTCAGTCACAATGAGGAAGGACAGAACATTTCACACATGCCAAAGGGAGGCCTGATGCTTTTGGAGATCACTAAAAATGGGTAATGTTTCGTTTGGGATACGAGCAGGAAAGAAGTTTCACACAGTGCATATTTTAGACTGAGGGTTCAGGTGTTTTGTTCCAAGCAGGCAGCCCTATTTCCACAGACTGCATGCTGAGCTCCTTGCAGCAACATCAGACCTATTTTAAGCTGTTAGATCTGGAAAGAAAAGTCAAGCATCTCTCAGAAGACATTTCCTGGATATTTCAGTCAGCTTCAGGTCATGCTGGCCAGCATCACCAAAGCACTGAATTCCAACACCTGCTGTGGTTAACTTCAGCTGGTTTTATTAACCTGTGTTTTACCAGCTATGCGAAAGAGAACGTGCCTTCACATAGAGATCATGTATGCATTAAACATCAAGAAATGCATAGGTAACTCATCTGCAGTGAAAAAAATTCCAGAATCTTTACTTGTCCTTATGATGAGAAGCAACATCTTTCTTTAGCACAAAACCTCCCCAATATAAATTTTTAATAGAGAAGTCTAGTTTAAGAATACATTTCTGTTGTTCTTCAAATCATAGAGCGTCTCCTTAAACAGCTCAGTCACAATTCCTCCCACGTACACACTTGCACCCAAAATTAAACTCAAAACCAAGAAGACAGAAAAACAGGGAACCAACTGCACTGTGATAAGGGGCTACTTCATTAAGCTACTGATATTGAAATCTCATTTCTGATGTGCCAAGAAAAACTTTACAGACAGTTATAAACCAAACACACACAACACATATTTAAGAATCACCGCGCATAGATGACCTGGTTTACCTTTGTCTTCATCTATGTGATCTTGTTTACCATCTTGTTCTTTCTTACACTTAAACTGTTTCTCATCCCTGACCTTCAAGCATATAGTAAAATTAACATCTAACAATTATGCAATACGCACTAATCTAGAAGCAGCTAATGAAGAAAAGTAAACTACACACAAATGTATATCTAAACCACCTCTTAGCACCAACAGATACACAAGCAATTACTTGTCTGCCATCCCTTTTGGACACAAGTCATTTTAATCTCAATTATTCAGTTACTAAAACTCCTTCAAATGGTGGGAGTTATAGATCTACCTACAAAAAGTAAGATTTTAAGCCATTGTACAATGTATGATTCATTTCAAGCACCACGACGCAGCTAAGTTTAAGAAAAAGGTTAATGGTTATAATCCTCTAGTAACACTTGTAAACTACTTAAAGAGAATTCTGATTACAAACAGTTCATTTTTTCCCCCAAAAAAAGGTTTTAATAAAGGGTAAGTGAATATATCACTTCTTTGTTTTTAGAATGAGAATCTAGTTTCTCAGTTTGTTTTTTAAAAAAACCCAAAACATGAACTTTAGTGTTTGTTATTTCTTTGCTAAACATAGAGGAAGGCTTTGGCAACAAAAAGGAAGCTCAGAACAGATTCATCCATTCATAACTTTCATAGCAGATTCATTCCTTTTTATAGTTCTTTAAAATATTGATCTGTTTTCAAATGGGCTTCCACAGAAAGTACCAATCTATTAACAAAAACAATTATCAGATGTCCTGAAATGCTAAAAGCTTATTACAAATATGGCAGAATGTTCAGCCTGAACTGAAGCAGACTCACAGACCACTTCACTACTCCCTGCATATTGCTCCTATTGAGTAAAAAGAAAGAAATCAAATGAAGTCTCTTATCTTAAATGTAACACATCTGTGCGGTACCTTGAACGCCGAGAACAGAGCTCAGCAAGACCCTCCCCAATAAAAACAGACATGAGAAACGATGCAACACAGGAGCACAGTGCTAATCTGCTCCCTCCCTGAAATCAGTCCCCGGTCACTGGATTTTGTTTCCACAAAAATTTTGTTTCTCCGGGGAGCCCTGCACCCCGGGACAGGCACAGACACCTGCCAGCTCTGCTTGGCCGGCTCTCTCAGGCAGGACAAGTTTAGAGAAGCAAGGCAACACTGGGACTGTCCTCCGAGGTGTCGTGAGTGCTTTCAACTTCTAGGGCTGCAGAGGGGTCAAAACACAGAGTGCCACATCACACCTCTCCCCGCAGGGCAGCCAGGCCCTCCACAGCAAATACAGAAAGCACAGTGGGTACCATTCTCACAACTGCTGGCCCTTGAAGAGTGACAAGCGACTAAGATCACGTTTGATAAGCGATGACACGTTGTTATTAAGCAATTAATTTATTGATTTTCCTGGATTAGGAGTGTCTTGAAATAACGTCTTGCAAATGTGCTGTTGCACCAGGAAATATTTGCAATGCTTAAGTGAAGCTTTAGCCTTTACTAAAAACAATTTTGTCTTTGAAGATACAGATCATCAGGAAGCTATAACTTTCACATAGATTTGCAGCTGAAATGTTGCTGTGGTGCAAAGGTAAGAACAACAGGGTCTTATTCAATTCTTTCAAGCATAGATATTACAGCTTCACGGAGGTCACAATCACAGCCCCCCCCATATTTCATAATACAATAGCTTATGAAGAGGCATTTCTTTTCTCTCTCTTTTTTTATTCTTAAGGTTTTCTATTGCTTAAATGTATTTTCAATGTTGTACTGGAAATCTTCTCCACTGCTTTATCCACCAAATTCAGATTATTTGAGGTGTTGTTTAACCACAGACTTTGTCCCCCACTGGCTCCTGCTTGAAGGGAGCTCATAAAAGTGCTTTAACGACAGCCAAATACATAGTTGATTAAGTCACCAATGAACAAACAAACTTAGGTCACTTTCTGATATTATAAAACTTACTTTTCAAAAGAATATTTATTCCAGGCACAAGAAAAGCTAGCACTTTGGAAAATTATGTAATTTCTCTCTAATGCAATTATATCTTGAATTCTAGCATGTATGTGTCATCTTCTTTGGGGCAGTTTCAGGAGAGCTCATCTGCTCACTTTTACTTCCATTCCACCAACACAGTTTCTGGGCAGCAGAAATTGAGAGAGCTTTTGCTTTCTCCCTCCTGCCTGTGCAAAGACAGGTTGTAGAACAGAGGACAGCAACACTTCCCACTAGCACCAAAGAACTACTACCAAGAAATGCACCGTGCTCAGTATTAGTCATTCACTTCAAGCTCCAAGCACCTACATCCTGCAAAGCGCTATTCAAAGACCTGTGGTTTTCTGCAGAACTGCCACTTGTTAGCAGTACAGCTCCTTGATGTGGCCCGCAGAAAAGCATCACCCAAGCTTTCAGCAACACTGACCGGGCTTTTGACACTTCTCTTCATGGTGAATGGTGCTTGCACTTCCTCCTAACGCAGAGGATGTGTTTTACCTTTGTGCAGCCATTTTTTACCCAGTATGGCTGAACAAGGCAAAATCCAACAAGTTTTAAGGGATATGTCTGGCCCTTACAATGTTGGGAGTATTTTCATCCTTTTCCCTTAGCACTGCTAAGTCAAATGAAAACAAATCTCACACATGCAAAGGAGGAAGCAAAGACAATAACAGGACACTAAAAGAAGGAGGAAGAAAATATCAGAGCTAGAGCTCTGTAAACATATTCCAGAGCTGAAAGATTGTGTATCTTGTTAATAACTACTGAGCTATCTAGCCACCAGTTCGGAAGATATTTCATCTATTGTTTATAAAGTGCTTTTCTTTGTTGACTTAGCACTATTCAAGACCAGACTTGGCTAGTATCCTGTACTACACTGTTTTGTACTACCTTATCTTTGGTGTATGTGATCAGTTTTCTGAGCACAGATATTTCTGCAGGGGAGGATTGCAGTTCATTGCACATAAAGCAGATTTTATCCCCGCAACTGTGCATTCTATCAATGCCCATAACTTCTAACACAGCTACATATGAAAGGGAATTCTTGTTTCACTGCTCACATATTTTATCTGACAACAATGAAAAACTGTATTAGAATGTCTTAAGAATTTCACATTAGAGGAGTCAGTTAGGAGATCTCAACAAAACATCATTTTCCAATGCTGCTCTGTAGTAAACACTTTCTTAAGAAGAACCTAATGAAGTTGAAAACATTGATTTCAAATTCATCTCTCTTGGCCACTGGTGTCCAAAGTAGGCCTGGAATAAAATCTGTCTCTGCCTAACCCTGCATATTGCAATATTCTAGTACATCTAGTTAATACCCTGTGAAGTTAAACAAAAACCTCCATAAATGTTGTTGAACCATATATGAACATGACAAGGTAATTAAACTTTAAAACAATTGGTATGTATTTCAAATTTGGTTTCTTTGGTTTCTAAAATATAATATTTTCTCGTAATGGATCAGTATTGCTCTCTGAAAAGAATATTAATTTACAATAACATACACTATAATTTCTTTTTTGTTTACAAATGTGATATGACTTCTAACATTCCTCCTAAATATATGAACTGAATATATTCTGCTATGACTTATAAAGAAAAAAATGAGGTTCTGGAACACTGATTAATAGAAAGGCACTTTCTCAGTTTCCGTAACACTTAACTTTGAACATTTATCTCAGATTAAGCAATCTGTATCTGTTTCATGATTTGTACTGTGTTCAATGCACAAGCACGAAGCTGCTATACTAACTGCTATGGTAATATATACTGTTCTACATGCCCAAAGCAACATTAACTAACTATAGGTCTTAAAACAAAACAAAGCAAAGAAAAAGACCAAATCCACTTTGATCTCTCTGCATACAAAGCGCTTAGAAACATCACATTGTTTGCAAATATTGTTTATGCTGTTCTGGCACTTTCTGTCCTAGCAAGACTCTTTGTCTTGCTCCCTGAAAGATGAATATTTCAAGATGTGCTGACAATTAAAACATACTGGTTATGCTCAGATGCACAAACTCTAGTGTTAAAATACACAGAAGCAGAACTCCAGGAGCAGAAGTCCCCCAGTAGTACATGCCAATATGAAGTTTCCCCGTTACATTAAGATAAAAGGAGGAGTGTACATGGTGGGACACAAAACAAACAATGCTGTTTCATCAGATTATAAAATCCCATTATGTTTCTAGGACATAATATGAGAAATTCTGATTTGGCTCCATACAGAGCCCAGTTATGTTCTCAGCAGAAATCAGGAACCGCATCTACTAAGGGTATATATTTACTTTACACAGATTGCTTCTAAATCCATGCTACAGTACAACTGTAATGAGCACCTCTGCAACCGTCCTAAGTTAAATTAATTACCAGCTCTTTTACTAAAGTCATTAATGATGATGTTAACTGGTAAATGCATAGATCATTCTGTAATCCTAGGCCACATCTTACTTATGAAGTGACTGAATACACATTCCACTTTTTATACTCTGTACTTCTCTCTCCTTTTAGATGGGTTGTTGAATATTTTAAAAGTTGGAGAGTGTATGAAGTACAGCCACTGTTCAACAGAAAGCTAAAATTTCTACTGGGTACTCTCCTTTTGCAGAGAGCATCTCATAACAAGGTATCCTTATTTTCACACATATTACCACAAAGTATTTTCCAGTTTATGAGAGCCCAGCAGCCATTGAAAGCATCAACCAATCAAAACACCCAGACAGGAGAAGCCACTCAGATGGGTTCTCTTAGAGCAAATGTTGTTACCAAGAATGTTTCTGGGAAATGCAGAGAAAACCAGTGTTTCAAAGCTGAGACAACATAATCCCACGTCAGGAGAGACGGGCAAACCAACAGATTGAATTGAAGCAATTTAGGGCTGGAAGCAAAGTATTTTTCTCTTTTTAGAGCTTCAGTTTCAGATCTCTCTCATCTATTTAAACTGCACAAAGCAGATCATATACAAGCAGACCAAGTTCATGTTCCCCAGCACCTATAGACAAGTGCTTGGGATCTGCCCATCCTCATGGATTTACTGTCTTCAAGAGCTCTGCTGATCACAGCCAACACAACTCACTACCTTTTTATTTCCAAACTTCAGCCTACTTCACTTCCACTGAAAATTCTGGTAGTTTATTTTTGTTATTGTTTGGTCTGGTTTGCCCTGTCCTTCATCACTTTCCCCAATACCAGGAGCTGAGATGATTTCTGCTTTGTTCACTGCTGAAAACACAATGCAAATTCCCTCCAAGGACAGCAAGACCTGACAAGTATTCTCAATGACAGTCTGCTGTATCTGTCAGTGTCCAGTAACATCACACAAAATTGTTTATTTATAAAGAAGAGAGTCACCATCACTAGCTGCCACACAGTTTAAGACAGGCTTTCGCTTATTAATGTTTTAATTGCCAAAGAAAAATGTTTTCACCCGGGCACTTGAGGGGTGGACATCTCACCGGGTTTTTTTGGTCAAACAGTGTCATAGTATTGATTTCTAACATCACAACCAGAATGCGAAAGAATATATCTTTCACATCATTCTTTGTATAATACAGCATATATCAAGACAAGAAAAAAAGTTATTTATAAATTCCTTACTTACTAATTACATATGCTAGTTCTGACTTTTTTTCCTTGCCTGACACTTGTAAAAGCATTTTTAGACTAGAACTAGTAAGGTGCTAGAGGGCTCCAAACCCAAGTTAAAGCAGATGGAAACACATACTTACATTGCATGCAACATGCCCATTCTCAGAAACTAAAATGGGTTTACTCAGATGCACCAATTAAAAATCCCTGATTTAAACTGAAACTGAATGCTCAGAACCTCACCTGAGTTTTGGTATCAGGAAGCTTTACTTGTCCTGGCACAGAACCAGTGACATCACAGCCTCCTCTGATGTGACAGCAAAAGTTCATCTGCTACTAGGAAACTGAAGTTCTTGTTAATCTGGCAGTAGTATTCTTAGAGGGAAAAGCTACCTAGAGGATGAATACCAGCAAAAGTCTTTCCTGGACACAAAATTTTCAGAATTTCATCTGCTGTGTCACAATGCTGTTAACTATTTTCAGTTCTGTGAATTAGTGCATGATACCAATCTAATACAATTGTGGTCTTTAGCCAGAATTTTGTTTACACAAAAGAAAAATTTAATCTATCTCCAAATCTACAATGCTTCAAAGTGCCCACAAGTGACAGAGATCTAACTTTGAGAATTTGCATTTTTTCTTAGGAGCTAAATTTTGTTGTGAACAGAAAACTGGGAAAAATCATCACAGTTGTCAAACCCATTTCTTCAAAAACAGGACAGGAGTGTAACAAAACCCAAACAGATTCCAACACAAAGCCAACAGGAAGATAGTAGGACAGAGTAAGGGTATACCTAGGTGTGTTTAGCTTCCTGATCTGGCAATACATTTACTTTACCAAACCTGAAATACCTGAAATTAACACTAAGACACGAATCAACAGCCGATGCTCCATTGAATGGCAGGAAAATCCCATCGGTTCCTCCCTATCTGACCTGCATAATGAGCTTTTCCTGCCAGCTCCAGAGGCAGCCCCAGCAGCTGGATGGCGAGCGTGCCCATGGAGCCAGCCTGCCAGGTCCCACCAGAAGCAGGAAGGATGCTTCCCTCACGTGCTTTTAGCAGTGCCAGCTATTTGGAGTGAAACAAACAGCAAACACAACTTAGAAGCCAAATGACCTCCAGAAGATGGGAACAGGACGCATAAAGGATCAACTTCTGCCAGCAAGACTAAGTTACAGCAACTGTTTCCCTCCTGACACTCCAAAGGCACAGTGGTTTCACTCCATTATTTCAAATTCATCATATAGACTTCCAGATTTCTAGCTAAGTTTGCAATCATCACACAACCCTTGTCCTTTACCTTTATGCTGCTACTTTTTCTTATTTTGCATTTAAACAGAACATAAACACATTCAATGTAGCACAAAACACTCTTTTTTGTTGTTGTTTGGTTTTGGTTTTTTGGTTTGTTTTTGTGGGTTTTCCTTTTTTGTACTGCATCTTAACCTGAGGATATAAAAAGTATCACTGTTCTGTAATAACTCAATTTCATTCCTGGACACAGCTGCCTAAAAATATTAAGCTTTTCTTTGTAACTTCTGAAGGAAATAATGCCGTGCCTTATAATCATTACCAGCATGGCTTCTCTGTGTCAAGTGCAACTATCTCAATACAGGTAAATTCAATATTTAGCATCCAGTATTCAAATACAAAGACTGCAGATTTTTGCATTTAGCTAGTCCTTTGACACAGCAAAAGAACTGCCTCCTCCCAAAAGCAAACATTTCACCCCATCCACACAATGATATTTACATGTGTTCCAATACAGGTTCAAGTGGCACAACAAATAAAACCCTTGATATTGAACAGCATCTAAAGTCAGATGAATAGGAAGTATTTGTGTCATTCTATCATTCTGAGTTTAAGGAATAATGCAGTGTTAACCACTTACGGCAAAATACCTTGGTTATGACGACTATGCCTCTATGATGATCAAACTTGCCATTAACTAAGAAAGTTTTAAAAATACTTCCCAGAGAAAACCTAACCAATATGCTCTTTTCAGACACAAGTTTTTCATTTCAGTTAGGTTTTAATCTACATCTGAATACCCATTCAAATGTGTAAAGAAACCAGATTCAGGAAACATAATCTAAGGGCGTTGTTCAAACCTTGTTTCTAATTAAGGATTTAACACTTGGACAAAACCTTCCAAACAAGGATTGAGAATTTTGCAAAGGAACACAGTATGACTGTAAACTGCTGCCTTGGCTTTCCCTGTGCAGGAAACACAGATACCACACCCAAAATCTTGTTCAAGCCTTTTTTTAAACTTCTGCTTTTTCTCTTCTTTTTTCCATATAAAGTTCAGTGCTAAGTTTTAAAATTTTCTTCTAAACCAGATTCACAAAATATAAAAAGCGTTTGTCCCCTCGAAGTACTCAGTTCTATGCATAAAGCTACAGTTCTCCAAAATACATGGAAAAATATTAAAGCCGAATATCAGAAGTTAATGTCTTCAGCATTTTATAACTTTATCTGTCAGTCACATAGAATCTTCCATCCTAAGTATTTGCCTGTAAACATCATGTTTTCACCAGGGTTTTGGAGTTATTACATATCAGCCTGCCATGAAAAATACAGATTCTTAACATAATAGTTGCAAAGCAACGCTATGCTCAAATTGCTCTTAGTACGTTACTTTAAGGAATAAAAATAGCACTTTACTTGGCTTCAGGGATTTTTAAGCCCTTCACGAACACTTATGTAACTCTTCCCTTTGTAGCCCTAATCATGTTTTATTTTATTTATGAACAGAAGTATCTATTTCAACAGTAAAACTATGAGCATGTACATCTACATGTATCTGCCATTCTCCAGATAATATCACCAGTGGCAAAGGCAAAAGAATTAAAAAAACTATTTTTGTTAACCAAACAGGAAACCCTACACTTCAGCCTCTTCAAATTGGTGGTAAACAGAGAAGTGTCTTACAGCTTTGCAAAAAAAAAAAAAAACAAAAAAAAAAAACATTTTAAACTTTGGAAGTTTAACCAGTTTTCAGAGTTTTTTCAGCAGACTTTAAATCTTCCGTAAATTATTAAAAAAAAAAAGTCATTACACTATATATGAAAAGAGCAAGCAGCATAAAATATCCCATTGAATACAGACAAAAGTCTGTGCACGATGGGCAGGCTGTTCAGTGTGTGGGAGGGCTGAAGCATGCTGACATTAGCTTAGGAAAATATGCAAACTCTTAACACTTCTGAATGCAAGCAATTTAAAAGCCCACAAACTACCCCCCAGGCAGCCATCTCAAATAGTGAAGTACTAAAACAAAACTAAAATTAAATTTGAAAAAAGCACAAGAACGTCAACTTTCATACTGATTGACTACATTACACACGTGCTGTTCTCAAGTTGTGTTTAGTTATACTAAATAGTTTGTTCATTCTACTCAATTTTATACCAGTATTTGTATTCCTTAACTCATCACGTTTTTCCCTTTTAATTTCACTGCTCAAAACCCAATCACACTGCTGAAAGTGGCATATGGCATTACACGAAAAACTGACACAGCCGGGCGAGCGCCTGCAGGGGAATAATTCATCTCTACCAGCACTGATAGCGCAGTGCCTGCCCCCACATTACTGCAGCTGGAATCTCTGCAGCACAGCAGAGCCTGCCACTCCTCCCAGGACTGTCCTCTGGCTGCTGGGGAGCAGGGTCAGCCCTCCCCACTGGGGTCTCTTCACCCTGGTAAAGAATGCAGGCGAGATAGGAGAAAGGGCTTCCTTGACCTATTTCTTCAGCAGCTCTCACCCCTTCCCCTCCTACACACACATATCTGCACCCACCTCCAAATTACACATACATCCAAGAATCTCTGGAGGTTGGTGGAAAAAAAGATCTGTAGGAAACGAGACACTGAAAAGTAGCAACATTTTCCTCCACATTTTTGCAACTGTGGAGAAGCTGAAAGCTGGAGAGACTACGCTGTATTTCTCAGTCTCTGGAGAGCAGAAGCAAAAGGTAAAAAGCATCAAAATGCCAATCTTTATCTTAGATGCAAAATCATTCTTGTCTTAATTGGTTTTGTTGTTCATAATTTTCCAACACCCACTCTTACTAGCGACAGTCCAAACACACGGAAGACGTTGTTCATACCCTCAGGGGCTTTCCAATTAAATGCCAGAAATTTGAACACAATGAAATTACTCATTTAGCTACAAGTGGAGGGTTTAAAGATTATAATTTATGAAGGATTTACAGCTATGCTTGGTGTTCGTGAGTAAGAGAACTTCAGCCAAACGCCGGCTTATATTCCTTGGTTTTGTCTAGAGGACAAAAGTGATGGTCTACCTGCTTTTCATACACTACCTGCTTTTGTCTTCAAAGCATTTACATAACCCTCAACAAAAGACTGTGACATTTACTTCTCCTAATCAATCAATCCTACAGAGAAACCAGGCTAGATTAAACATCGTTTTTAGCTTCCCAATTTCGACAGAAAAGCGAGAAACCACTACAGGGAAATAGCACTAACCTAAATAACAACATATGAGTTAATGAGTTGGGGCAGGGGGGCAGGGGTACGGATGTTACGCTCAATGAAATTCACGAAGAATACGAAAAGAAAGTTTTATTTTTTTAATATACAAAAACTGCATCTAAGCTAAGACTATAAGCAGATATCTAATGCTCTCAAATGACATTTTACCAAATGAAAAAGCATCTTTAACTTTTTATTGGTGTAAACCAAATTCTAATGTTAATACAGTATTTGAGACTAAAAATATACACATAAATGAGAGACTTGTAAAAAAGCTGATCTAGTACATAGCGACATATAGTTGCTCTCCACAGTCACCTGAAGAACAGAGCATGCTTTAAAAAAGTAGAGAAACCTAACTTTCTGTGGGCCAGTACTTATTTAGAACCCTTCCAGCTAAAACCAACAGGGAAAAAGGTTAGCAGGATATAAACACTGCATCAAAAGTTTTAACTGCTCTTAAAAAAAAATCCTGCAGACTTCTTCATGTATTACACTGACAGAATTATCTTTTTCTTCAGGTTCAAGAGATGCTGTACCAAAAAAATGTAGAACAGAGGAAAGAGGTTATCTTGATCAGCATGTTACACCCACAGGCTCAGAGTATGTGGTTAACAAACAACCCTCTAGAGTGAAGAAAAAACAGAAGAAGAAAACGTGGTGCTTGCACTGTCCACAATCCTAGGGGAGGCTTTGGAAGACTCTAAATCAAAACTTTACCAAAGTAAGACAGGTTACCCTTGGACAAAACTACCAACTGCATTAAACTTGTTTTTGGAATTGGGACCTTTCTGTATTTACGTCTTTTGTTAGTACCTAAACAGAGAGCAATCAAACCTCATACAAAGAATTTTGCATTTCTAAACTAATTTCTGGACTTAATGCTTACAGTTTTTAAGTCTACCGACACACAGTTAAACTCGATTTGTGGCTTTTTCTTAAAGATTTCATGAATAGAAGACTTTCTAAAGAAAAATAATTTGGAGATCACACATCACTAAGATTTGTTATCATTCTGGCAGAGACAAGATAAACTACAGGAGTTATTTATGCAATTCAACATAACCTATTTAACATCTTCTCTGAAAATCATATTATCTAGCCCTAGAGCTATTTAAGACTTCTTAGCATTTAAAAAAGAGACAGAGACAAAGCAACCAAATTTCAAGAGTGTTCCAACAATTATTCTTAGATTGGACAGAAAATGAACTGGTACTTTAAAAGGGTTTTCAAGTAAACCTTTAACAGTCAGGACTGCTTTAGACCCAAACTACAATTCAGTAGTTGACTTTTCTGGATTTACCTGCAGCCTCTGAGGAGCCTTTCTGCTGCTCTTTTTGTGTACTATAATCAAAGAAAATGAAGGTGTAGCAAACAGCACTCTCTTAACCACACTGAAACCCATCTGAGTCATCTTCTTGGGAAACTGGACAGAAATGCTGAAGACTTAATGTTCACAGAAGCTGTTGCATATTGCTTTTCTACTGTTGGCCGCTGTATCTGTACAGCCTTTTGCATCTGCAACCCGGTTTTAATAGAACCAATGCACAGGATATAAAATTTATTGACTGAGTTAAATTGCCAATTTAATCTCTGCCCATTTAACTCGATCCACAGTTCAGACTTAGAGGTGTGTATGCCCAACCTGTACGTGCTTGTGTACTCCTAGATACACTCCTTACAAATATTACAATGGCACTGTTAATTTGGACATGACCTGTGGAAAAGCTCAGAAACATCGACCTTCCAGAAATTCAATTTACTCTTCACGACAGAACGCTCTGGATGGCAAAAAAGAAGCTGCAGATGACTTTGTTCAGACAATTCCTAGGCTCCAGCCCATCTTCCAGGGCCAGCTGCAGTGTAATTTTCAAGAGACAAATGAATGCCAGGAGAAGAGTAAAGTTGATGTAGATGCAGCTGTTGAGCAATAGCCTTACATAAGACCGTGCACTTAGGACAACCGTACCACTGCTTTTACCCCTGATACCTAGTAAGAGTGATTCAGCCCAAAGTGCAAAAAGCTTTTCACCCTAAAGCTAAAGAGTAATTCTTGTCCTTAAAATAACACTGCAGTTTCGATAATATCTGTTATCAAGTTGCCCTCTAGGTCTGTAAGTGAATATTTAATACAGAAGGCCTGCTGCTGATATTAAATTGAACACACATTTTTGCTTATTCTTGTTTGCTGCTCATTAAGGAATAACACAGAAAAGAATTACAAAAATATGCAACTGCCTGGAAGGCAGTGTAAAACTTTTTTCTGTAAGGTGCTATTCACACTGCAGGCCAAATTTACAATTAACAAACACCAGGCTGCTAGAATAGCTGTGCACTTATGTCCCAGTCACTTAGCAAACTCTACTGAACAGAAGCTAATTCATCTCAAAGTTTTGCAAGAAACAGGTTATAAATTTTCATAAGGAAAAGCTGTCACATCAACTGGTTACTAATTGATGCTTACTACCCTCAGCACTGCAAAGGACTCGAAGTTATGATCTGGGCTACAATCTGATGTTGGTCTTAAGGGTTCTGTCTCCTCTTCAGAGATTTACTCTGAAAATACAGTAAGCAGTATATCCTAAACTGTTGAGGGAATTACAAAAATTTTAAGCAGAGAGTATCTTTTTTTTTCTCTCCTGCCTGAGGAAAGGGTTGGAACATTACTGTTCTAGCAATGCTACTGTGCACTCCTGCAGTTTAAAACAGAGTAACAAATAATAAAGTATGTAAGCTACTCTTAAATCACAAAAAATCCAAAAACCACATATCCAGTGGGAAACAAAATTTTGATCCAGCTATAAATAAATACATGCTAGCACAACTGAGCCTGTAACCAATTCAAGAGCTACCTACCAAACATGAAGCGATAAATTCGTATTAACCTACATGAAATCTCTTTGGTTTCTACTCAATGTAAACATCAATGTTGAAAATAATTAGTGGAATAATTGAAGAAAAAAATTCTTAACACATACAATTATATATACAAATTATATGCTGCTGCATTTCACGTATGTATGATCCTTTACAGTTGGAACAGTTCTAGAACAACATAACATCTGAAAAACTAGCATTCCTTGGGAGCTATGTTGTAATTAAGAAATTATGAGAAAATACTTTTCCAAAAGTGTTAAACAATTTCAACAGCAAAATTCTTCATCATGTTACATTGTTCCAGGCATTTAGCATCCTCATAAAAACATCTTAGTAAGAGCTCCACATGCAGTAAGGCCACCTCAATTTTGATTTGTTAGAACAGTTACACATTGGCACAGGGAAATTAAAATGCCGGAAAAGGCAGGCTACAGCAAAGCTTGAAAAGAAAAAGCTTAGAGATACACAGGTCACATTAAGGTCTTCCTCTCTCCGAAGTCAGCTTCTCCTGCTGCTCACTCATGCAGGGAGATCATAATTTTGTGGCTGTGGTATTTCCACGGCAACACTGGTGACAGTGATGTCACAAATTCAGTCCTGACATAGCTTCAGGATCAAGTACAAGGAGCAGATGGGATGCGAGGGCGAAAGCTCCTATTTAAACACAAATCTCTTTCATAAGAAAGAAAGAGGCATGAGCAAAGAACCAGGTGAATGGATCACGTTTTCAAGTATGATATATTCAAAAGATTATCCTAGCATGAAAATCTATTTAAAGGCAAGACCTACAATACAGGGTAACTGTCAAATTTGTTAGGCCTTATAATAAACCAACCTTGAAAGGTCCCTGTTTTGCATGACAAGCCCTGTGCTCCATTTCTAAAGTGGCAGTGAAGACAATACACTTTTGTCCCTTGTGAATTTCCTTTAGATAACTTTAACATTCAGATATATTAATTTGATACATCACTGTGCTCATAATACCATATGTAAATATGATGTCAAGCCCTCACTGGAGTGAGTTTGTTATCTGAATTAGGTATGATATGAAAGACATTAAAGCAGATGGGTCACTAAGTACAACAGGATGGTAACTGGAACATTCAGCCAGCACGGTTAGATAGGCCAAAGGGGACTGTACTTTTGTCCTGATCTGTGGATGCATGCAAGAATCAACACAAGCTCCAGGCCAGCTAAAGACCCCTGAGCCCCTCACCAGTTACACATTGCAGACTCCAAAAAATTACTGGTATCAAATGTCCTTCCTGTCTTTGGCCACCCCATGAACCAAGAGCAACTGAGCCCACACAGCACAGAAGCAAAAAGGGGAATAGCAGAGAATGCAACCACAAAATAGTCACAAACACAGTCTCCACATTAACTCGTGTCCTAGTGCGAGGAGACACACAGATTTCTTAAAGATGCTCCTCTCCATAGAGAACAGGCGATAAACAGCAAAACCACCGACCAAGAGAGGCAAGGGAAGCACCTATGACCAAAATTCAGGTGTAGGCGGTCATTCACAGAGCTGCACGCAATGGGAAGTGGTTTCTTATGGCAGCAGTGGCAGAAAGACGCACAAGAAAAATGAGAAGTCAAACAGGATATAAAAGGAATTAAAAGGATGTAGTTTTATGTTCTGATCACAGAAGAAAAAAACCCACATTTTTCAAGATTTCAAAATGAAGACCTGGAAGGATTACCAACAATCTAGATCTCAGGAGGGAAAGGAAGAAAGAGAATAAAATCTGCAGCCTGAAGCTGGGCCTCAGCCAAGATGTGAACAGGCCCCCAGGAAGGGATATTGGGCGGAGGCAGAGACTGAAAGCACAATGCAAGGAGGAAGAGATCTAAAGTCAAGTAGCTAGTTAAACAGGGTTCCCAGACATCATCTATGGAATCACTAAGGCAAAACTGCAAAGAGGGAGAGAAAAGGCGGCAGAGTGCCATGTGATACAAGCCAGAAAAATGATCAGTTAGGAAAGTCCACCTGATTTGTCAAACTAAGACAACATCAACAGCAAATCAAAAAAGCAGGCAATAAACTGAAGGATGCTGAGGGGTCACAAAAATAATTAAAAGACCTGAAGAACTACAATTGTTTAGCTTCAACAAAAATGGGTTTTTTCCAAACACATCAGGCCTGTTCCTGTGACTAACACTAACAGGAACGCTGTCTGAAATGTAAAAAAATACAGGAATACTTTGGGGTTATAAACTTCTACAGGCCTCTCACTTGTTAAAGTAGTAAACTCTGGAAACAGTATCCATTAGCACAGTAGGGTAAGAAATACAGTCTATTTTAAGATGCAGTTTATTGTTTTTACAGTTGTGATTAAGACACAGCTGTCACAGACTAACATGACTACAATACAACCCCGACAAGACTCCTCCTCTCCCTTTGCTTTTGTAAGGCCAACAACCTCGGATGAGAACATGAACCGAGTTCCCCCAGTGGACTTTCAAGAGGTCACATTAATTTCAGTACTGGAAAGCCCATATTCCTTTTACCCAAGAGGAAAAAAAGCCTCTCTCAGACAACTCTTGCACTACTACATCTCTTTTACCTCGTGTTTATAGAGATGTGAAAATGACGGCTGATACAAGCTCAAGGCAGCTCTCATTGCTGTTTGTATGGTGCAGCAAACCAAGGCAGCTGCCAAACATGAGCTACAAAGCAAGTTCCTTCCTATTGTTTTTCCAAAACTAACTTACTTTCTCTCTATCACACTGATCAAAATTAACATTACCCTGATAGA
>VYZR01040162.1:0-10078 GCA_013400675.1 Oxylabes madagascariensis | reverse complement strand
CCTATCTGCTTAGTAACTCCAGCCACTGCTTGGAAATCAGTGTGGCAGGACGTCCCCCAGCACAGAAGAGCTGATGTGTTCTGTCCATCAGCTGGTGCCATAGCTCTGGGCATTGTCCACCCATCACATGAACTGATGGGATAACCCAGGCTGGCCTGAACTAGTGAGTTATCTCAGGCTAGTGAGTTGTCTCTCTCTCTGGCACCAGCGGTGGAACTCCCAGCTGACAATAAACAACTGGCCTTTAGAACAAGATGTGGGGATATAAGCTGGAATTTCTGACTAACAGACACTTCACTTCAAAAACTATAAAACCTGCACAAACTTTCATGGATGCAGAAGTCTCCTACGCACACCTTGGAAAAGTGTAGGACTTCACCCCAGAGCTTGGACGCAAATTCCGCAGATATTTTCCCAGGAATTGAGTGAAAGGACTTTGTGTGTACTCCATCATCAATTTGATGCTAAGTTACATTGATTCTTAATCTATACTATTTCTTCACTAGCTGTAATAGGTACCTTTTTATCTACTAGTAGTTGTTTTTGTTTCATCCTGTGTAGTAAGCAGTCTCTTTAAAGTCCTATGTCTGTTAATCTTGTGTCTATTCAATAGATAATTCATTTTGTAATAGACCTAATTGGCCATTCTTAAGAACTTGCAAATGACAGACATTTTTGGGGCAGGCCATCTCAAACAGGGCTAGTGCCAGAAATCTGAGTCAAAGGCAGGACTTGCCTAAGCTCTCATCTCCATTCGTAACAACCACTCATGTGCTGACACTGAATTTTGTAATTAGAAGAAAACTCTCCTGTCTATTGAAAAAAAAGTTGCAAATATAGGAACATAATCAGTGACAGAAAGAGATGGAAACTGAGGCCCCAAGGCAGTTTTATAAATATTGCTGTGGTGCCTCTTATGGATATACTTGACCCTCAGCTGTAGTTTGGATCAGGCCAACTATGAAGCAACAGGCTCCGCACTCTGGTGGATCTGTGAGCTGGAAAGTCCTGGCTTAGGAAAGGAAGTGATTATGCTCACACCATCTGGTGGGCCTGTGAGCTAGAAACTCCCTGGCTTATGTACAAGGAAGTGAAGCTACCTGGGAAAAATATTTTTAAAGGTGGTTTCAAAGCCCAAAAGTGGAAAATAACTGAAGTACAGAAGAAGATAACAGAGGTAAAACAAAGACATCTATCTTCTCTAAACTATTGACTAGGAGCCAACTACTTCACTCTACAAATACTACCATCAGGATAAGCCAAATTTCAGCTGTCCCTGAGTGGCAGCTGGACTGCACACAAGTGACTCTCCCCTTGAATTGGGGCACCATTCAAGGTTTCAGATCCCTTACCTGAAGATAAGAGGTCCTTCCATGCCCAAGGCAGAGAGATTTCTTAGTTGCAACAGATCCTCAGTAAGTGACTGATGGCATGCTGAATTGTTAAAAAAAAAAATCCATGTAGCTGTTCAGTATTAACTATTATAAACTTTGTATAGATAATTCCATTAAACAGAAACCTTTGTCAAAATCTGAGGCTAAGATTAGACCTAGCTGAATCTATGCTTTGTGAGGAGGTTAGAAAGCAAGGGGGTTAACTCTGAACCTTATTGCGAGGGTCTTCCTTACCCTCACAAACCTTCCTTAGAGAGCTGGTCTCTTGTGCTTCCCTTTCTTCTTCTCCCTCCTCAGCTTCGGCCAGCTGAAGAACATAATCTAGTCCCCCAGAATGGTTTGAGTTGGAAGAGACCTGGGAGACCTTCTTGTTTCACAGGCAGGGACGCCTTCCGCTATCCCAGGCTGCTCCAAGCCCCATCCAACCTGGTCTTGGACACCTCCAGGGATGAGGCAGCCACCANAAAGCCAGGTGGGAACCCAGGTCCTTTGCCTAAAGCTGGTAAAAGCTGTCACTTCTGCCTATCTGCTTAGTAACTCCAGCCACTGCTTGGAAATCAGTGTGGCAGGACGTCCCCCAGCACAGAAGAGCTGATGTGTTCTGTCCATCAGCTGGTGCCATAGCTCTGGGCATTGTCCACCCATCACATGAACTGATGGGATAACCCAGGCTGGCCTGAACTAGTGAGTTATCTCAGGCTAGTGAGTTCTCTCTCTCTCTGGCACCAGCGGTGGAACTCCCAGCTGACAATAAACAACTGGCCTTTAGAACAAGATGTGGGGATATAAGCTGGAATTTCTGACTAACAGACACTTCACTTCAAAAACTATAAAACCTGCACAAACTTTCATGGATGCAGAAGTCTCCTACGCACACCTTGGAAAAGTGTAGGACTTCACCCCAGAGCTTGGACGCAAATTCCGCAGATATTTTCCCAGGAATTGAGTGAAAGGACTTTGTG
The DNA here is from genome assembly GCA_013400675.1 of Oxylabes madagascariensis. Classification (NCBI taxonomy): domain Eukaryota; kingdom Metazoa; phylum Chordata; class Aves; order Passeriformes; family Timaliidae; genus Oxylabes; species Oxylabes madagascariensis. The sequence continues at coordinate 7,722 of VYZR01040162.1, read as the reverse complement.
TGTACTCCATCATCAATTTGATGCTAAGTTACATTGATTCTTAATCTATACTATTTCTTCACTAGCTGTAATAGGTACCTTTTTATCTACTAGTAGTTGTTTTTGTTTCATCCTGTGTAGTAAGCAGTCTCTTTAAAGTCCTATGTCTGTTAATCTTGTGTCTATTCAATAGATAATTCATTTTGTAATAGACCTAATTGGCCATTCTTAAGAACTTGCAAATGACAGACATTTTTGGGGCAGGCCATCTCAAACAGGGCTAGTGCCAGAAATCTGAGTCAAAGGCAGGACTTGCCTAAGCTCTCATCTCCATTCGTAACAACCACTCATGTGCTGACACTGAATTTTGTAATTAGAAGAAAACTCTCCTGTCTATTGAAAAAAAAGTTGCAAATATAGGAACATAATCAGTGACAGAAAGAGATGGAAACTGAGGCCCCAAGGCAGTTTTATAAATATTGCTGTGGTGCCTCTTATGGATATACTTGACCCTCAGCTGTAGTTTGGATCAGGCCAACTATGAAGCAACAGGCTCCGCACTCTGGTGGATCTGTGAGCTGGAAAGTCCTGGCTTAGGAAAGGAAGTGATTATGCTCACACCATCTGGTGGGCCTGTGAGCTAGAAACTCCCTGGCTTATGTACAAGGAAGTGAAGCTACCTGGGAAAAATATTTTTAAAGGTGGTTTCAAAGCCCAAAAGTGGAAAATAACTGAAGTACAGAAGAAGATAACAGAGGTAAAACAAAGACATCTATCTTCTCTAAACTATTGACTAGGAGCCAACTACTTCACTCTACAAATACTACCATCAGGATAAGCCAAATTTCAGCTGTCCCTGAGTGGCAGCTGGACTGCACACAAGTGACTCTCCCCTTGAATTGGGGCACCATTCAAGGTTTCAGATCCCTTACCTGAAGATAAGAGGTCCTTCCATGCCCAAGGCAGAGAGATTTCTTAGTTGCAACAGATCCTCAGTAAGTGACTGATGGCATGCTGAATTGTTAAAAAAAAAAATCCATGTAGCTGTTCAGTATTAACTATTATAAACTTTGTATAGATAATTCCATTAAACAGAAACCTTTGTCAAAATCTGAGGCTAAGATTAGACCTAGCTGAATCTATGCTTTGTGAGGAGGTTAGAAAGCAAGGGGGTTAACTCTGAACCTTATTGCGAGGGTCTTCCTTACCCTCACAAACCTTCCTTAGAGAGCTGGTCTCTTGTGCTTCCCTTTCTTCTTCTCCCTCCTCAGCTTCGGCCAGCTGAAGAACATAATCTAGTCCCCCAGAATGGTTTGAGTTGGAAGAGACCTGGGAGACCTTCTTGTTTCACAGGCAGGGACGCCTTCCGCTATCCCAGGCTGCTCCAAGCCCCATCCAACCTGGTCTTGGACACCTCCAGGGATGAGGCAGCCACCACAACTTCTCTGGGCAACCTGTGCCAGGGCCTCAGCACCCTCAAGGGAGGAATTTCTTACTAATATCCAATCTAAATCTACCACCTTTCAGCTAAAGCTATTCCCCCTTGTCCAGTCAGGCCCGGTCCTTGTCCATAGTCCCTCTCCAGCTCTCCTGTAGGCCTCCTTCTCCTGACAGTTTTCTTGGTCATCTCAGCTTTCTGCCTTTCTGATTAAGTAGTTCATCTTAACAGGATAAGCATGGCACTGTTTTACCTCAGGTAAGCAAATATTTAAACTGTCATTTTAAAGATAAGAATTAAGTGAGAGGGGGAAAATTACAGTTGAATGGAAAGTAAAACTTTAATTTAGTGTTTAAACAACTTGAGTCCTTATGCTGCACCTGTAGCAGAGGGCTGACACTTGTATACTGGATCAAGATAAACCCAAAAATCCTTCCACTAAGCTTTGAAATGAAGCTTTGCTTTGAAACGAAGCTTTGCTTTGAAACTTCATCTGAAGGAAGACAAAATCTATATATGCAAATATGGCCCTGTGTATATATAGCACCTTCTCAGCACAAAGCTTCTCTTATGGTACCAAGAATTTGCTGGTATGGAAAATTACACTTTTTAAGTGCTATTTTAAAGTAATTTACTTTAACCAACAATAGTGAGTAAACAGTCAAGAATTTGACTTGCAGGATGGGATATGATTCATGACTTTTCTCAACAGCTTTTACTCTGGTTGAAGTTTACACCTGTTTGGGAATACATTGGGTTAGTATTGGGCTGGTCAGACACTCAGCTGGCAGTTCTTCAGTCAGAGGAGAGAAAGAACTGAGGAAGAACTAAGCAGAAGAAGGCCAGCAGGTGTAAGTTCCAGCTGACTTTCACCTCAGTGCAGAATTAAGCTTCTACAAAAACAAAACCAAACCAAACCAAATTACTGCATCTCTATCAGGATTTTGGTTATTTTAGGAAATGTCTTTCTTCCACCCTTTGCTTCACCAAAAAGCTCTTTGGCCCAGACGGTTTTTTCCTGATGTAGAAACAGGAAAGAATTGGGAATCTTGCACAATTTCTTAGGAAAGCTGTTGCCCCTCAGCTCTGCAGCTGTGAGGGGAGATGCTGCAATGCCACATTCACCTGTCCCTGCAGCTGTTCCTCCTTCACCCTAACAGATCACAGGTGAGCCATGCCAGGAGAAAAACTTTCCAGTAAGGCTTCTCCACTATGTCATTACTATACAGCATGAAAATCTAAATAAACTACATAAAGGATCATATTTCACTGCTCCCTCAGAGCCAGGAGGGATGTCATCGCCAGAATTTTCATAACACTAAACAGGCAAAAGAGAATAGAAGCCCTTTTATCCCTTTTTATTCTTTCACACTTGTTCCATGAAACCTTTTTTCCACTCCAGCTCAACATTTCTTTAAGCAGAAAAGTCCTATCTGCCCCACACTTTTCATAAACTAGGAAGGATATGACTTGAGTTTCAAATACATCTGTATTTATTAAATTTCAAAGTTTAAAATGCAAAAACAAAAGAAAAAAAGTGTTAATGAAGAAAATTATTCCCTATCTTGACTGCTAGGTTCGTGAGCTGCCTGTGTTTAATATTAATGCCTCTGTATTTCTAGGTCTTGATTGCAACAGCTCTGCTAATTGTGGATATCAGTGAGAGATTATCTGACTTTCACCGGCCTAGGTGCTCCACCTACACTTAGTCACAGTCAAAGATTTGGTTTGCTTTTTTAAAAAATGTTTAAAAGGTTAGAATCCACCCCTCCAAGCTATAATGGGCAAAAGAGCACATTTTAAGTGACATTAAATCATGCTTCTCTCGATTTAAATAGAAAAAGTTAGCTCTGCTGGTACATTCCTCCACAAGAATGGTAGCACCTGCAACTTCATAGACATCCATAACATATTTTTGTAAACGTCAAATTACTAAACATAGTACAACACCCTATGCAATCAATCAACATTTTCCTTTTTTACTAGAAAATTTATGTCTCGTAAACCTGAACTAATAATTAAACAAATCTGGACCCCAGGTTGTGGTTCCAGGGAATGGTCACAGCCTCAAGGCTGCCAGGGCTCAAGGGGCATTTGGAGAATGCTCTCAGGCACAGGGTGGGATTGTTGAGGTGTCTGTGCAGGGCAGGAGTTGCACTCGATGATCCTCGTGGGCCACTTCCAACTCAGGAGATTCTATGATTTTATGATTTCCTTCCCAGGCTATCAGCTGGCATTTGCTACCTAGCAAGAATAAAAACAATTCCATTTACAAGAAGCACAGCACTGTGTGAATTTTCTCTGTATTCATAGAAACAGCTGTAGATAATAAAAATCTGCAGGGCCTGCTGCCCTATGGACATGCTGTGTTTTCTGCACAGGGCTTATGGATGAAATCTGCGAACTAAGCACTGCAACACCTCTCTTGGCCCTGTTCCCTTTCCCTCAGTTTGATGTGACAGCTCATTTCACCAGAAAAGATGAACCACAAAAGTAGGCTCACACAGGAAAAGGTAGAGGAGAGGATAAGGGAAGAGGTGAAAAGCAAACACACAGAGCAGCAGCTTTGCCTTCAATCATGAAAGCTGCAACCCACTTGAAAACCACATTTCCAGCCTTCAGAGTGAAAAGCACAGAATCTCCAGCAATAAATCATAGAGTCACAGACTGGTTTGGGTTAGAAGGTACTACAAACACCAGGTCGTTCCACCCGTGCCACAGACACATCGTTTCAGGGTACTCCAAGCCCTGTCCAACCCACCCTTTGACAGTTCCAGGGATGGGGCAGCCACAGCTCTGGGCAATCAGTGCCAGGGCCTCACCACTCTCATGGGGAAGATTTTCTTCCCAATGTCTGATCTAACCCTGCCCTCTCTGTGTGAAGCCATTCTCCCCTTGTCCTGTCCCTCCAAGCCTTTGTCCAAAGTCCCTCTACAACTTTTGTTTTCTTGTAAGCCCCTTTAGACACTGGAAGGGCCTCTAAGGTGTCTCTAGAGCTTTCTCTTCTCCAGGCTGAACAGCCCCATCTCTCTCAGTCTGTCTCCAGAGCAGAGGGCCAGCCCTTTGCTCATTCCAACTTTTCGTCTGTTGGGGCCCCAGAGCTGGACAGAGAACCCCAGGTGGGAAGAATGCTCTTCATGCCAGCATCACTGCTTTGGGTAATTTTGGGTTCTGGAGAGTGATTTGACAAACCCACAGGCTGCCCATGCAATGAGAACCAGATGGCCACCTGCAAGGTCAGGCAGCAGGAGGCTTTTCATTGGTTTCCAACTAGAGCAGTGCAAGTCTGGTGGTGTGTTAATGGAATTTCTCCTCTGCAAAGCCAAGAAGCAAACATGAACCACACCCCACAAAGGAGGGAGCAAACTGAGGGAGGACAACCCATTGGCCCCTTTCCGAGTTTCAACACTCAAGATAAACAGGGGAGAGAAAAGAGTAAATTTAAACAGTGGCCAGAGGCAGTTGTATAAAATGTCTATAGGGGCCTGAGCCAAACCTCAGAAAGACTTTCAGTATTGACAGTCATGACTATTACACCAAAGCACAAATTTAAGTGATAGATTCTGCTTGCCAAATTGTGAGACTATAACTTAAGTGAGATACACAGGAATGAGAAAACACTGAAGGAAATAGAGGAGGTTGCCTTAAGGTGGCTCCAAAGTCACTTAAAAAAATAACAAAATCCTTATCCTGGAATGTAAAGGCACCCTCTTGGCTCCCACACAGAGCAGCAGAGATGGCCCAGCAGGATCATGTACTGTCATTCTATTATAAATATAAATAAAGAAAGGTGCAGGATACATTTATGGGGCTGGTTTGATGTATCCCTCCCGTTATGTGACAGCCTGGGAAAGGATGTGGTGGGACCTGAAGTTAAAACAGGTGCTGAACGTCAGTGTAACTCCTGAGTTGCTTTTATCACTAAATTAAAAAAAAAAAAAAATTGCTTTCTCTGTTGTGGAGCGAACAGGACCTCACAGGTGGATTCCAGCCACACCTCAGGAGGGCGGTTGGCAAGTGCTTGACTTGAAATGTGTGCTTAAATCCTGCCAAGGGGCTGTTAAAGGTCACATGAATCCCTGAGATCTAACAAAGAAAGAAAATCTTCAGGAAACACTCCCTTTTTCACTCCTGAAGGGCACATTTCACGTTAGGGTCCATGTTGGAACCCTGAAGGCTGAGGGTTTCAGGCNATAAACACCTGAGTCTGAACACGAGAACTACATCTCGCGAGCATTTAATCCCGGCTCTAACAGAAGATAAAGAACTCACAGGTCCACACCCTTCCTGCGAGTTTATCAGTCTCCAGATGGGAAGCTGGATGGAACATTGTCCTGCCCCAAGGTGGCTGCCAGAGCTGTGGCACAGCCGGGACAGCAGCTCCAGCCAGGGTGGCTGCCCCCACGAACCCACACGCTCAGCTCTGCTCCTGGGCCACCAGGATTCCTCATCTCTGACAACCATTCCCTGACAGACCTCCGTTTTGAAAACACACAGCCGGTTCCATAGCTTAAATGAACAGATGTAAGCATTGAATCCTACAACAGCTTAACAGCAAACTGGCATCAATGGAGCTACGAAAATAATTGAGCCAGGACAATGCAAGGTCCTTTCTACTTTCCTTTCAGCAGTCCAACTTTTCACTTGGGAAACTTGGGAAACTTTTCACAAGTTTCCAGGTGGAACATTGTGTAGTGACATATCCAGGGACAAATGTGCTCACTGACTACATATGAAAAGAGGATGAAACAAAAGGAAGAGAATGTAAATAATCTTTTGTCGTGCCTTTCCTTTAGCATCATCTGATCACCTCAATCGTCCCTACTATTAGTTAGATATGATTTCCCATATAATATTTCAAAAGGGCTCACTCCTTCTGTGACTCGTGGACTGATCCTTACCTCGACAAGGCAGTGGATCAGATATCTACCTATTTGAGCTGAGTTTCCTGGCAAAAAGTTAATATTTTTTAAAAGATTCTTGATTCATTCTTTCCACCTTTTTACTAGCCTGTGGTTTCCAGGGAGTATGTAAATCCTATTTAAACAGGAGGAATTTTGATATTCCTTGGGCAGTAAAAGCTTTCCTTCTGAAATAAAATGGGGCCCGTTGACTGAGGACAATCATTCAGGAATTCCAAGTCTGGAGACTATTTCCTTTAATAGTACTTTGATGACTTCCCTAACATGATTGGTGTGGCAAGGGAAGGCTCCCTCCATCCTGAAAAGGTGTCCACTAAAACAGGTAGATATTTATATTGTTTACATTTGGCAACTCAGAGAAATCTATCTGCCGATGTTGCCTGGGAAGTATTACTCTTTTCGCATCACTTATGTGCAGCTTTCTTTGGATTTGGGTTATTTACACAACACATTTGGCATCTTTTTACTATTGTCTCTGAACTTAATTGCATTTTTGGTCTTAGAGCATAACTCTTTTCATAGCATCAGGTCTATCTGAGTTCTTGCTTGTAACTTCTTGAGAAGCGCTTCCATCATATTAGTGGTTATAGGAACTTGTCGATTTGTAGTTGTCTGAATTGTCCATTTCCATTTATTTTATGAATTTTAAGGCTCTGTGACATTGCCAGTTCCCAACCCCTGCAGAGCAAGTAAGCTTTCCCAGCACACTCAGGAGTGTTGTGTCATGTTTGGGACAAAGCCTTCCTTGCTCAGGGGAAGTATGGTGCTTTCTTCAGGGAAAATTCATAAGAGAGCTGCTTGTCCTTGCACAACTAAGAATTCAAAAGGGACAGATACACAGGAGAGCAGATTTCTCATAGAGGATGGGCTTTTAGTGCATATGCAACAGTCAGCCTTCTTTGCCTCTGCTGCTGTAGTTTGAACTTGTTATTGTCAGGAAAATTAATCCACAAACACCAGAGGTTTATATCCAAAAAGGAGACAGAGGAGTCCTGTAACCTTATTCGAATAAAGGGAGAGGTCATGGGCATTTCCCACGGGGTTTCTTAAATTGTTAGAGGATGTAGCATCCTTTTTATCCTGATTTCCAGCCACACCTCCTTCTCTCTTTGCCCATTGGCTGAGGTACTTTAGAGGTACAGATTTCCCGAATCACCTAATACAGACCCTCTTCTAATGTGTGTCCCTCACCCCTTTTTTTTTCTTTTCCTTGTGTCAGTCACTGGAGTTCCTATGGAATTTAAGGTTCTCCCCATTGTTTCTTTCATCTCTCATTATCTAGCTGTATCTACCAACTGACCCACAGTTTGTTGGTAAACACAAATCCCTTATTCCTTTCTTTATGGATCAAGTGGAAGCCTCAGAACAAATTATATATATATA
>VYZR01040160.1:27843-58561 GCA_013400675.1 Oxylabes madagascariensis | reverse complement strand
CTCCAGGAGCTCCAGCACCTCCTCTGAGCCACCAGGCTCTCTCTGCCTGTGTGGGAAGGTCAGGGGCGAGGGGGGTGTGCAGTGGTACTGCTGCTGCATTGCGTTCCAGAGAGATTTTGCACCTCACTGGCTCCTGCTGCAGCCTTCCCTGCTGAGGTAAGTGTGAACTGACGCAGCAGAGGCCTAAATCAACATCCCCCTCATTAAACCAAATACAGCCTAATCCCGCTTTTGTTCTTGATATCAGGAAAAACAGAAGAAAGTATCTATGTTAATATTAATAACCAGCCCACGGTTTTCCCTGCTGCTAATACACAGTGTCAGATCCACACACTGAGGAATCCAGGGATCAGTTCCTCTGGCATTCATCTGGTTCTGTGCTGTTCTTACCCACGTTTATTAGCAGCGCATCGTTGGAAGTCGGCAGCAATTAACCCTCTTGGTAAAACAAGCTAGCCTGAGTACCAGGAGTTGTCTGGGTAATTAGTCTTGGCCATCATTTACAGTTTGTTTGGGTGTAAGGTGCATCAGACCACAGCAGTACAGGATAAGCCAAGGAGATCCTGCTGAGGTACCACTCGCTTGGCCCTGTTCTCCCCTGCCTGGACACCACGTGCTCTCAACTTCATGCCAAATGTAGGTGCATCCATGCCTTTAACATCTACCCAGGAAGCAGGTTATCACTATTAAAAGAAAAATAGAGTTGAAGTATTAATCAGCATTGTTTTCTTCTTAGAGCAGTTTGAAAATATTTGGAACAGTTCTTCTAGTAGGAAAAAAACCTATTTGATTAAAAATCCTTATTTTTCCCAAATGGTACAGTTTCCTGCGGGAGGAAAGCTCTGCATTCCAGCCCACCCTAATCCTTTCCTTCTTTCTGTGTTATAACTAAGGGACTCTCCCTTTCCTATTGCCTCCTTTGTCACGAAGGGCTTGTATGTCCTCTTCAGAAAAATCTCTTTGTTATTCCCTGTATATTTCTAAGTCCCATTACATATCCCTTCCACACAGCTGCACAAACCTGTTCCAGCTGCATCCCAGCCCTGGCCTCTAGCTTTATATTCAGAAGCCGTTATGCAAGACACACCCCTTGCCCCCCCAATAGCAAGTACTTGTTTGCTAGACTGATAAAAATGGGCTTTTTTAAAAAGAGGGATAGAAACACATCAATTTTACACAAGAATTGAATGTGTTCAGGTGTCCCAGTGCATAGAGAAAGGTTTGCTGGGGAGCCCTCAGAGCCCTTTCTGTAGTTACCAAAACTTCATTCTCTCTACAGTTTCAAAGCATCACTCCCAAAGCAAAATAAACATTTTCTGAAGATGGGCTCATGAATATGCAGAAGGGGTGCTTAAACAAGCAGCTACTGATCCATAGCCAATCCACTGAAGTTACTGCTGCTACAGCAACTGAGGTATAGCTCATGTTATGAAGTTTACAGCTCTGTAGAGAAGTTTTCTTTTGGTTTTTCATATTCAACAATCTTGAGTAGGCAGCTGATACAGTGACTAGTGACCAGTCAGTATTAAGAAAATAATAGCCTTATAAATCCTTGTAAGACCCTCAATACTAGTTTTTCAGGACTTCCCCTCAGTAGCATACTGCCATATGTTTTGGCAGGTAAAACCCCTCCAGTTTGGTGGTGAAACCAGCAGGCAGCTTTTACTCTGGTATTTTGACTACAAATAGCAGGATGACACACAGATATTTTTGCCAGATGTCCAAGCAAGCTGAATAAATAATTTTTTTACTTCAACTGTAACCACTAGGCTACAGGCAATTTGGTGGCAAATAGCAGGCACTTATTCAACAGGACTCAGCAAGGAAGCGGAGGGTGAGGTTTGCTTTTCAGTCAGCCAGATTCTTGAGAGGTATTCACAGGTACCTGTGGACACATACCCACATACATCCAGTGTCTTCACGTACACAGATAACTACATGCAATATCATCCTGCACAAAGCTAGTTTGAATACTCCAGGGTTTTGAGACCTCAATAAAACTAAGTTACATTGAAAAAGTATTTGATATTCTCTCAGAGAAAAGACTGCAAATACTAGTGAGTCATTAGCTATATTAATTTATCAAGGCTATCACTCAGAAACAGCTCATTGCATAGGCACAACTGACTAAAGATGGAAAACATTTCAGCAAATGCACTTACCTGTGCTGGTTTGCGCAATGCTTTTGATAATTGTTGGCTGAGCTCCCCTGCAACAATTCTGGAACTTTATCCATGTTTATATTTGTGTTAACAATGAATTCAGGCATCTTTGGATCACAAGCAGGTTTCTTTCCAGCTCACCTTGTTCTCAGCTTTATTTCTAACTCACCCACTAGCTGGCTCAGCCCACTGTGCCAGTGAGCACCTCAGGAGGCTCTAAATAATCAGTGATACCTGCAGCAGGTGCATTGAGAGGGGTGGGATGTCTCAGGAGAGGTGAGGCTGAATGTGCTATCTGCAGGCTGCTGACACACACAGCCAATGCACTGGCCTGTGAAGGAGCCCAGCTTTTGCACTCTGGAAACCAAAGCATCCAAAATCACACCTCATATTTGGGTACAGCCCAATCATGAAACCAGTGAAAAAGCAAGTGTTCCAGAGACTGAGTGTAGGTTGTAATGCACCTCTTTATGCAAGTCTAGTAATTATTTTTTAAAAATTGAATGAATGATTCAATTGTGAGGTCTGAAACTCTCTCTGTGGAATAGACCATAACAAAAAACCCGCAGTGACACATGTTGTGCAGACCTTTCCTGAACCATGACTAACTCATGACAAAGATGCCTTAAAATCAGGGTCTTGGTTTTCCGCTGTGGTGATGGATTCTACATGCTCAGACAAGGCTTGTTTTCAACTTGCTCCTTTGTTGTGCAAATAGTTCCATAACAGTCATAACTCCTGAGAGATAGGAAATCCACGGGCTTTCTGACATGAGCAGCTTTTATCCAGAGTGGAGGGAGTGTGTGGCAAGGCTGGAATCAGTTCTCACTGCTGCCTAGAAGAGCCTTACATCAGAGAAGTGATTTAGAGGGATCATATGGCATTTGGTAGGAGGTGGTCACAGTGAGATGTGTGGGGAAAGCAGATTGAGGATGCTGATGGGGATAAAATAAATGGTTTGAGATCTCTCCAAAAGAGACACCCAAACGTGGTGGCTGTCTTTATGCCCAGTAGTTTCTGAGTTAAGAGCTTTTCTACACACTCCATTTTTTCCAGGCAGCAGAAAAGAGGGAGAGCTTTCTATAGCTTGCACTAAATGCTTGCATTGAATGGTGTAATTGAAGCAAATACTTTTTAATGGTGAAAACTTCTGTATGAACATGCTGAAGCTGATTGTGTTCAAGATTAGGTTGACTGGGCCCTGAGCAACCTAACCTAAATGGTGGCATCCCTGCCCATGGCAGTGGGGTGGAACTAGGTGATCTTTAAGGTCCCTTCCAACCCAATCCATTCTATGATTGTGTGGTGTATGCTGATTTTAAGTTAGTTCCTACACTGTAGCACCCTTGCTGTAAAAAGTCAGCAAATAAAAAGTCAGGAGATGAAATTACTGTGTCAATGTTCATTTACAGCCCACGTTTGTGGATTTTGTTTCCTGTGTGCATTCTGAAAATAGTGAAAACCCTAAAAAAAACCCAGAAATAAAATCTGGTTTTCAAAAAGCCTTTTCAGGGTATGTTTCCTAAGCCAAAGTGTTAAAAACAAACCCAGGTGACACCTCCATCTGTAAGGAGAGGAGATGTAGTTTGTAATATTGATTTTTTCTTCAGTGGTTCGAGGAAAGCAGGTGGCATGATCCAAAGTGTTTAGTTAGAAGTCATCCTATACTTGTTATTGGTCACTTGGAAAAACTTAGACTATTTCCAATGAGCTTCCCAACATATTTTTACCGCTGGGTACAATAATCAGTCGTTATTCCTAGCTTGCTTACATAACAAGAGAAACATTTCCAAAACAAACTCTTTCTTCTGTGAAAACATCTGATGTAATTCCCAGAAGCTGATGCACCAGGTTGCAAATCAGTTCCTTAGACACCAGAGATGCTCTCCAGAGTCTGCTTTATTTTATAGCAGTCATTTTATTTCTTTAGCATGCAAGAATATCTCAGTTTAGCAGGTCCTTCTCCCTGCCTAGAGTTACTAGGCTGTTTTCTACTGAAATTTCCATTACATCTCCAGGACTGTTGCGCAGCAAATTTCACTTTCAATACATTTTTCTTTTGTCATGCTGAAACCTGTTTTCCGAATTTGAGGTGTTAAGTTTTTAATCTGTACCTGCTTGGGTCACCGTAAACCATGTGTTTAGCTTTTCCTCTGTGTGCCTGTCAGCCTAATACTTTCGACTTCTGTGTTTCCCCAGCCTCATGACTGTTGGTCATTGAGCTTTCTTAATAATTTTTTACCTTGGTTCATCTTCTTAAAATATTTTACTTGTTCTTTTGTATTTCTGATACTCTTCTCTGAGCTGTTTGCCAGCAGGTTCCTGCTTATGAGGTACTTAGTGTTACTCTATCTATCTTAAAAAAGAAAAAATAAACGAGACAGAAGAGCTTGCAGTCTGTTTTTAATGTTTCCTTTTTAGTTCTATTGCAACATTATTTCCTGTCTTTTCTAAGAGATGCAAATTTCTTCTCTGAACATTCAGAGCTTGGTGCAAGACAACTGTTCCTTAGGAAAGTTATTTTCAGTGACTGAGGTTTCTTTTTTCCCAAAGTTCAGCTTGTTGAATTCTGCTTTTATTTCCATGATTGACTTTCCCTTGGTCTCAGGAAGATACAGGTAGATGAAAATTGCTGATAAAGCCAGGATACCCAAAAAGATAAGGAAGCAGAGAGGTCCAAGGTTATCCTGCAAGCAGAAATGCATGACAGTGTAAGGGAAATAAGAAACTCATTTCTATTTCCCTGCCCTTTAGTGCACTTATCTGTCTTAGAAGTTCCAATTCCAAGGTGTGCTCAATACACAATCCAGGACAGGTATCAAACCAGGAGTTTCCACTGGCCATGTCTGAGCTGAGTCCAATTGCTGCTCTTTGACAAGCCTGGGGAATTTCTGAGCACGTTTGGTGTTTGGACAGAGCGTTAAGCTTTGCATGTCATTGCAATTTATTGCTATTGTTTTGCCCCTTGTCAGCATTTGGAAATAGATTAGCCTGGAAAGAGGGATCCTGTGAGAGTCACTTACAACTATTACAGGAAAAATCATCCCAAGTACGAACAGTCCCATCCAGTTGATGCAGCCAACAATCAGGAAGGCTGATGGTCTGTATGACTGGCTGAAGATTTCAACCATCACAGATATGGTGGCTCCAGCTGAAAGAGCAAAGCCAAACACACACCAGGTTTATTTGTTTCCTTGCTTCTGCTGAAGCTCCTCCCAATGGCAGTGGCAGAGATGACAGACAGGCAGAATAGGTGACCTGTTGATAGGTGGCCTCTGCTATGAGGGGGAAGGACCTTGATTCCAGAAATGGAATCCAGCAGTTAATTTTGGTTCCTCTTGCATGGAATCCTTTTTCTGGTATCAGTGGATCTGTGCAGTTCCATATTGCACTGGGAGTTGTTACTGGTGCAGTGGTTTATAAAACCAGCCTCCCTTTTGGCTGCTGTGGCCACTTCCACCTGGAGCATGTTGGTAGGCATAAGCTTAACTTGTTAAATTATTGAAGACGATTACTATAACATACCTGGCAACGCCTAGAATCCTATTTTTAGCTGATTAATTTAGAAATTGCTTTGAAATTTCTGTCTCACACCCTCTGGGGAAGATGATACTGTTTTAAGTTATTTAGATCATGTGATCAGCAATAAAAGTTGTGGTATCTGTATCCTTTTCTTGTCTCCCTCTTGTATGTGTCCTCCCTTCCCTCCTTAATTTCAAGAACTTATTAGCAAGGCACTAGTGTGTTCTTCCTCTGCCAGCTGTGTTGCCAACCAATACAATACCAAATTTCCTCCCAGCATAACCACTGATGTACTCACATGGTCCAATTCCATAGAAGACAACGAACAGAAAGATCAAGATAACACTGAAGTAATGCATCCAGAAAAACCGATGCTAAAAGTGAGAAAACAATGATATCAAAGCATTAGACACACGACAGAATAGCAGAGCTCTGTATCTCCTGCCACTGGCTGAAGTTTTTATACAACTCCTGCAAGTTAAGAGCAGAGAGGTAGGCTGGGGCTGGGGAAGTGGCCAGGAGGCTGCTGCCTCTTTACCTGCAGTGACAGGGTCATGGTGAGCAGCGCCAGCACAGAGCACATCAGCGAGTACCCACCCCAGAGCAGCACCTTCCGCCCAAACCGGTCTATAAGGGTGCTCTGGAAAGCAGAAAACATGGATCACAAACCCCAGTTCTCAAGGGAAATAATTCCTCCTCTCTTCATCTGTTCTGTGCAGAAGACTTGTCTAAATAAGAGCCATAAATCAGTGTTGACAGTCTCTTAGTTCCTAATGAATTTGATTAGTTTCTTCAAAACTAATTCATTATTAATTATGCTGTGTTTATTAGTAATCCTCAGCTGTTATTAGACAGTTCCCTCTCCTACATGCTGTCATATATCAAATTGTGCACACATATGTACACACATCTAATCCAGAACATCAGAAAATTATTGTTTTGCAGAAAATGTGAGTCTAAAGACACACGCTCATGCAAATAATTTGGGAAAAAAACTTCTTTGTATCATGCCTGTGGTTTTGCAGAAGCAGGAAGATGTGGCTTAGGTTATGCAAAATTTCCCAAAGCCCAGTTATAAGAAAGGAAAAGCACAGTTGTTGACCACATTAAATTTTTCCTTTAAACTCAAATCTGAAAAGACTTACACACAGTATAGAGGATAAGCACTCACACAACCCAACTCCCAGGGACACGTATGGGATAAGGTATTCTTCAAACTTGGCTGTGTGGAATACTTCAAAAGAATAGAAGTATATCTGAAAAATGCAAAGAGGAAATTAACCTGTGAAAAAAAGTGTTGCATTTGAGATACAATGCTAAGCTGGTTTAATAACATCGACTTGGAGAGGTTTGTAATGCTGTCTGGTGTTGTCTCTTGTCCCGGGGATAAAGAGAGCACTCAACTGCATTGATTCCACAGAGCTGCAACGTGGTCATGACAGTCATCAAAATGTAAAGCTGCCAGCGCAGAGATCGCTCCTTTATTACTTCAAGGACACGCAAGGTTTTCGTGCTGGCCGTTCCACCCTTCTCCTTCATTATGTCATCAATTTCTGCTTGGTGGTCTCCTTCCCCCCAGAGCTTCCTGATGGCTGTAGGGGAGAAAGAGGGAAGTGGATTATCCTACCAGAGTGGCTCCATCAGGAGTGGTTGCAGGAAACCCTTTAGGCTGCCTGTCCATTGGAGTGGGTGCTGGTGCTGCTTCTGCCATCTGGTTGCTGCAGGGGCAGTGGGCAATTGGGAGGATTTTGCCTGTCTGGTTGTCAGTATAGCACAGCTTTCTAATGTGGCGTTTACTTAACTGTGAGCAAAGTAAACATTTGAGTACTTTTTATTTAATAATACAAAAAAGGACAGCTGCCTGAACCATTTCCTTTAAAGAAATAAAGCAGTGCCCACCAGGGTGGGAAACGTTAGCCATGCTGATATACATCTGTGTTTCTTTTCTTCATGGACTGAATGAGGCTGAGAGAGCCCAGGTTTAAGCAGACATTGCCATGGGTACTTCAGCTGTTGTATGTGAAAGTGCCTGTGCTCCATGGCCCTGCACTGTGCAGCACAGCTCTGCCCTGCCTCATGCTCAGCAGAAGCTCTCACTGTGACAGAGCAGGTGAAGGGAAGTAAGTGAGGAAAGCAGACACTCTACCTTTCCTGCAGGCTTCCTCATTACCCTTCTGTATCAGGAGGTAGGATGGTGAATCAGGGAAAAATGGGAGGGTAACCAGTTGAATCAATGCTGAAAGTCCACTAGATGCTAACAACCATGGCCACAAAGCTTCGCTTCCTAAAATCTCCCTGGAAAGTGTATGTGAAACAAAATTATGCTGAAATAATGGAATGAATGTTCAGGAAGTTTTTCTGAGTGATAAAGATTGCTCAGATTCCATCCAAGGGTTCACTGGAGTTAACCCCTGAATTTTAATTTGGCAAATTTCACAAATTTGGCTATTTTTATTTCTGACAATTTATTTTAAAGGAATTATCTGATATTTTGAGAATCTTTCTGAATATCATTGGAACCCAGTATAATGTCTAGAGGGCTGATGAGACTCATTTGACCACTGCTTGGCCACAAGAGCAAAACATCTTGCTAAGACTTTTCATGTAAATACACTAAATTTTGAAGAAATCTCCTAGTAGAAAGAGTGTGGAAATAAGAAGAAATCAGGTTATGAGTAAATATTTTTCTGCCTTCTATATTTAAAACTGTATTTCCCTCAAATACGATCAATATTTTTCTTCTGGCATAAGCTAAGACATGTTTTGGGGAGGAGGAGAGTGTTTCTCAGTCACTGACTAGGTGAGAGGGTAAAGTTATAGAAACATTTCTACTTTTAGTGTAACCTGATAGCAAAGTTGGAGAATTTACCGTAGTCCAACAACCTGTCCTGTGAGTTTTCCCAGGGTCAGAAAAACAGCAACAGTGGAGTTGGTAAACCCACGCAACTTCTTGGGTGAAATCTCTCCTACATACTGAGGATGTATATTGAGAGAAAAACCTTGAACATACAAGAGGAAAAATAAAAGTTAAAATATTTAGAAAAGCTCAGCTTTTTGACCATCCTCTCTTATATTGTTTCCATTCACTCTGGTATTTAGATTACAATTTCTTGCAAACGAGACGATATCTTTCACTTTTATTGGGTACCTGGTGTATTTGCTTTAAAAGCCATTCTTCAAGGATGGCTGTAGAGACAACCCCAGGACAGCCAGCCAGGGGCCTGCAGGCCATGGTGACATACCTGAACCAATGCCATAGAGAAAGCGCCCAACCAGAATCATCTCGAAGGATTTGGCTGTTTTACTGAGGGCCATGAAAAGTGCAGCTACCAACATGATCAGGTTGGTGAACATTTGGCACTTTTTCCTGGAAAGAAAAAAAAAAAAAGGACCTTGAGAATTTAGTGTGAAATGAGAACCTCTTGTACTCTTTTGACTACTCTTGCTGTGACAGGAAGCATGGTGCAGCCATTCCTACTGTTTTGAGGAATGGCTAAAATAATTTCAACTTAGGATAGTCAAAATGGTTCTTTAAAATTTGAGGATCTTTTAGATTTGAATTAATAAATTTTTTTAGGTTAGAATTTAAACAGTTGGAACCCTTTGTCAGCATTTCCACAGTACAAATCGGGAAAAAGATTGAAGGACTGGCCTAGTTTGTCACCAAGAGTTTTAAACGGCTATAAATCTTTATAAGATGTCAGGTTGTTCCCTAGAAATAGTCTGAGTCCACAGGTCCCATTCTAGAATTGCTCATACTGAAGACACTCTTGCGTGAAGACACTAAATGCGTGACCTGAGATGGCAGACAGAGTTTTTTAGAGGCATATTTCATTTCAACAGTCACTCTGTGAGAATCACAGGCTGGTGTGTTCACCACCCTGGTGTCTCAGGCTCAAAGTCCTTTGCACTCATTTGTTTTGCTGTGACACTTGTTAGACAAGAGCCCCCTTGCACACATTAAGGATCACAGAGACTCTGTGTTTAGGCTGTGATTCAGCAATTAGGCTACCAGGTTAAATAACCCATGGGAGAGGTACATGATCTTGTTTCCAGTCTTGGGAGACTCTCAACGTGTGGGATGAGGCAGTGTCCCACAAGAAATTTCTTGGGGGCACTTACCTGTTAGGAAAGAACAGAATTGCAGGCAGGCTAAGATGGTTTGTTGAGACCCAAATGAGGGGCCCCTGGATCAGTGTGTTGTGGAGCAGATCTTTAAGTGGGTCACACCAAGAAGATATGTTTGCCAATTTCTCTGCAAATGAAATTAGTGGTGTTACACACAAGGCACCGAGAACAGACCAGACTGGTGAGGAATCCTTCCTTCTACTTTGCCACCATCCGTCCAGTGGCAAAGATAGTTTGGAATTGACTTTCAGTAAAATGGATTGCCAAGAACAGAGATGTCTCTTGGACATTTGTTTTGGTGCTGATTGTATCTTTGCAGTGAAATTACAAGCAATTTTTTTCCTCCTCTTTCCATATTTTCACTAGAGTAGATCTGAATATTTAATGTAATGTCACCACCCCAAAATGAGTGTATTTAAATGGAAGTCTAACTCTTCTTTGTCGCGTAAGGATATTTTCCAGGCGTTTGAGTAACTGCATAAAATGTGCTACAGCACAAGACACACAGCTCCTTTATTGGAGTTTGTAAAGCTTGGGAGATCTTTATGAGAGTGATAGGGGACCTTGAAGAGAATATGATCCTCTGCCACTACTCCCAGAGGCACTGATCTGGTGATGTGATGATGGCTGCATCCCTTAGAGAACACGGTTCCCTGGGGAGGGCAGATAAACAGGACAGAAGGGTGCTCGGAAAAATGGATGTGCCAGGAAACTAAATCAATTGTCTTCAACAGGGCTGCTTCAACCAAAAAGAAGGGACTTATTTGTCCACCTTGGTATTTCCCTGTACTTTCTGACTCCTGAGCTGTTACAAGAAGCACTTACTTCCTGTATTTTGTAGTCAGGTAGCCACAGCAGAGGCTTCCCAGGAATCCTCCTATCCCATAAACAGACACAATGAAGGACCACAGCAGCATGATTGTCTCAGGATGGAGGGGAGAGCCATGTCGATCTATCCAGGTTTCATTAATAAACTTCCTGATGTGCTGAAAAATAAAACAAGATTTGCCTGGATAATGGATATAAGATCCCTTCACATTTGGCTGTTGCACTTCAGGGCAAGCCTGCGGTTCTCATATTAGACTTATTTTGAGACTCTTTTAGTAAAACGAGTTCATTGACATCACACTGCAAATTCTTCAAGTCTGTATCAGTCAGGAAGCTTCCTGGTGAGCATGCTGAGAGCTCATTTAGTGCCCTCCTTTGGAGGCTTGTACACTACGTGGCAAGAGCTTATTTAAAACAGAAAATGCTATCCAGTTCCTTAAAGGAGGAAAAGTTCTCTACACATGTGATGTTACTGTTAGCCAAAGAAAAGGCCTAGACATATCGGCTGAATGCTCAGTAAATTTGGGATTTATGGGAGAACAGAGGGCTCAGGCTCTCACCTCTGTGGTTTCAACCTCAGAGACATGGCTACTTACCACAGAAGGATAGTTGATGACAGAAATATGGAATCCATATGGGAAGCTACCACCAATTCCCAGCACTAAGATCATTTGAAGTAGTCCCCGGAACTGAACCTGCAAAGCAAAAATAAAATGCTCCATCAGCTTCTCACTACTCTAGTTTTGTGCAAGGCCAGAGACTTTGTAGCCACACTGGTCCTTCCTCTTTGTCCACTTCAGATCCTTTTGCATTTAAACATTTTTCAAAACCCTCTAATCTGCTGCCAAAGTCCGACCATCGGCCACAGCGCCAGAGCAAACAATGTGGGTGTAAGGGTGATAATCCATCACTCTGCTTGCAAGAAGAAAAGGAATTTGAAAAGGTGTTCCCAATAGTACAACTCTCACTGTATGCCAGCAACATCTGGCAGGTTGGCTGGATAAAGGTGGCAGTCCTGGATGTGAGGAAGAGGGAATCATTTCCCTGTCTGCAATCGACAGCAACCAATGTACACCAAACCATAATGTATGATGAGACTTATCACTTCTTCCCTTTTCAAGATTATGGAAACTCTTGATGGATTATATTAATTACCTTTTGATGAAGTGAAAAAAGTAATTTATTTAAAAGTTTATGTCATGATTTCTTAGCCTTTTGCTGTACCATTGCCGTATTCATTATTTTGGGAAGTAATCACAGTGCTTAATATTTAGTATTGTTTTCAGTAATTTAGACAACAAAGTAAAGTATCATAGTCAGTGCTGGAAGAGTCAGAACTGTTGTTAGATTTCCATTTAATTTCATTTCATTTTTCATTTTATCTTGTTGCATAGAAAAGACAATGCAATTGGATCTTCATGGCCCCAAGCCCCATTGCTCTTTGTGATGTTTAAAGAGAAAGGAAAGATGGTCTCTGTAACAAAGAAATTTAAACTTGTTAAAGAACCTGAATCTCTAGTATTTTGTTATCTTTGTCTTTTGTAAGTCAGAGGCCTGAGGAGATGTGAGCAGGTACTTACCAGGTTGGAGAAGAAGGCAGCCATCTCCTAAAACTAGCCGGTGCCTGCTGCTCGCTGCTGGTACCTGCCAAAGGAGCCAAATGCTCACATTATACAACAGCAGTGCCAGTGAACTAGTCCCATGTTACTGAGGTTAAATTTTACTTCAGAGTTTTTGAGTTAATTACACATATTCCAGCTGTCGTACAAAGTTGAGGATTGTTGGATTAAATATTTCAACCAATGGTTATGTCTAGCCCAAGTAAACAGGATGGTGTCCCTTGCAGAACCTATATACCTCATGAACTCTGTCTTCTGTTAGGGGGACAGAGGACCAAGAAAGCAATTTTAAACAGGATTCCCATCATCATAACCTGCTCAGTTTTCAGTATAAGTGAGAAACCATCTTAGATGGGGCTTGGACAGTGAACTCCAGGACTTTGACATGTAATAGGAAAGAGCTGTCCTCTCTCCATGTGACTGCAACTGGAGCACATCGTAACTTAATCATTACTGGGAGGGACTGAACTACTCCATGATTTTGAAATGGGGTGCAAAATTAACCATTCTACCATGACACATCAGGCTTGACCAACCAAGTATTTAGTAGATGATTTCTCTTTGCTAGTAGAGAGAAAGATTCATCATGCACAGTTTTGTCTGGCATTTCCACCAGTCAATGTACTTATTTCTGTGTCTGCGATGAAAAATAAGGTTGTTTTGAAGCTGTTTTGTAACTCCACAGCTGGATTGATGTCTGTTGCTTCTGAGAGAAAATTCTCAGGCTTTAACTTCAGTTATTTCACAATTAAGAGGATCTTGAATGTATTCAGTTGGTAAATGGCTTAGTTATCACTTGCCATTTACACTTCAGTTGAAGGAGAGGATGAAGAAATCATAAAGGGCTTAGTTAGTGCAAGCAGTCATATTTACTAGAAAATATTTCACATGCAAAGCATATTCCTGGATTCTCTGGCTAATGTTTGAAATGTAGTGTATGGTACCACCCAGCCATTTCTCCTGCCATTCTCAGGCCTCATTGTGACCTTGACTTTGCTGTTGATTTGTGCTGAGAGTTCATAGAGGGATTTTTTTTTCAGTTGAGGTTCTCCAGCAGATAAGCTATTGTTAGAGCACAAATGAGAGTGTCCCTTTGATGCTAAGAATTAATTTCCTTTTCTGTAAAGTTATACAAAGTTGAAACAACTTAATGTGCATCTGACAAAGGGACGAAATTCCATGTTAGCTGCTGGCATCTGCCTTGCTCAGATGATATTGGGGACACACACAAACAGGTAATAACATGTAGATTTCGGCATGGGGCACTCCTTCTCAAAGCCAGCCTGTTGCACATATTATCTAATGTTTGGAACCTACACTGTTTGCTCTCAGAGTTTAATTTAGGATTCCTACTTTGGGTAGGTTGAATCTTCCTCTCGTAACTCCCTTTCTGTGTAATGTCTTTGGCATTTATGGTGATTAATGACTGTACTGCTTGTGTGCTGTTACTGCTTAGAATGTTCTGAGGCCCCCTTTTGTAGAAGTGCTGTTTCATAAAAAGAAGTTAGCAGACATTTTACAAATATCCTTCAGTCAGATTTGTACTCAGGACAGTAAATCTCACAGCATCAGGTCATTTAGTCATTTATCTTGCAGTTTTACAGTCATGTGTGACACATATCCAAAGCTGTGCTAAGCCTTCCTTAATAAAGATCTGTATTTTTTGTGTCCAGCTGACAGAAGTTCACAGATACATTTTAAAAGTTTTTATATCTGCCTCAATTAGTATTTGAGACATATCTCACCTATGAGCTGATGTCTCTGGAAGAAAATGTGCGTGTAGTGTTCCTGAATTTCTGTCCCCTTTGTCCCTGTGCCCTCCCACGTGTACTTGAACCATCCCTTTTGCTGTTTCATCCCTTGACCACCCTGTCCCCATGACACAGCTCTTGCCCCACTGAGCACAGGCCAAGGCTGACCTGTGCCCCACATGGCTGTTCCACTTGGTTGTCACAGCAATGTTCCACAGGGCACCGCCGGCTTCCTGGGGACGGTCCTACGGGAAAGGCTTTCCTAAATAGCACCTAATGAATAACTGAGATCAGAGAAGTGACTCCCTGGAGAGTCTCTCAGCAATGCTACACAGTGCCACTCTGCTCTTGTTTCCAAAGGTTTCAGGGATTCTGGTAATGGAATGGTGTTTCCAGAATGACTGGTAGAGAAGAGAGAATTCCGTTTTGCAAGAAGTTGGTATTTCTTATCTATATTGGTAGCTGTCTCCAGATGACTGGTAGTTTTTAATCCTATTACATGTATATGGAACACTACAAAATTATTGAGTTTTCTGACTTTAGGACACTTCATGTTTCCTAGATATATAGTTCTATTTACGTAGTTATATTTATGAGATGTCTGAAGTGTCACTCAGTACTAAAGACAGGAATAATGAAAAACCCCAAACATGGAAGGTCATGCACACCAACAACTTTTTCTAGTCAACTCCCCCTGAGGAGATCATAATGTGGGGAAAGACATATTTGTGGAGGCCAGAAGTTTTATAACAAGGCAATCTGCCATTTTTATTATGGTTGCCATTTGCAATTAAAAATAAGCAGCAGTTAAGATGAACTATTCTTATTTTGAATAACCTTATTTGAGTTGAAGTAAATATGGCAGTCAAAGCAAGAGCAGAGGTAAAACCACTTGCTTTACTATGCAAATCTAGACTTTGGACTTTAAATTGTATAATGTGCTTCAGAGTAAACCTTAGCTTTGTTCATGTTCTTCCTCATAGTATTGCTTTCCTTCTACGACCATGTGAGCCTCTCATTAATAGAGGGAAACACGCCGAACATTAGACACCTTCTAAAGAAAAGGAAAGTCCCATGGGCCTGAGTATTTCAAAAAAAGCTTCTGATTCAATCAGTTCCAGTCTGAGGCAGTTCTTCTGGGGTAAACAGGTTCCAGGGAGCCAAAAGTCACATGAGCAAAGTAGCAGTTCAGTTGCTGTGGGATTCACAGTCTTTGAGATATCTGTGGGAATTCTGCTCCTGGAGGAGAAGCTGCAGACTAACAATGACAGCAGTGATGGGCAGGATAGCACAGAGCATCTAAAATGACTGTGGCTGCTTGGGGTTTATGGTGGCTGGATTCTATCCATCAGTCCTTTTAGCCCTATTGCTGCTGAAAGGAGCAAAATGGTTGAAGTCTGTCAAACTAGACACTACACAAGGACAACATGGCACTGTGCATGGGAACCTGGCAAGGTTTCGTTATTCAGTTGAATCTAGAGAAACAAAGAATTTATCTCCTATTCCACTAAATTTTTTCTTTAATCTGTTATGGATTGAACACTAGCCAGAGATAGCAAGCCAAGAACTTCACTGTTCCCATTTCAGCGCTGTAAAAACATACTCAGAAATCATAGAGAGAGAGGATCACAGGTCTTTCCTTTCTCTGTGGTCAGCAGAGTGTTTATAAATTCTACACGTGTAGTTTCAGTGTGTATTAGTTGCTCTGTTAAGAAGAGAGTTGCACGTTAAGCCAAAATGCTCATGATTCACACAAGTCTATCCTGTTAATATCAGTCCTTATCCCTCTTCAGAGCTGCCCAGAGTGGAGTGCTTGGGAAAGAAGCTGGTTTGGCAAAATGGGAACCTTGTAAGTGATAGATAGGAAAGCTGACAGTCCATTTGGAGCAACTTGTTAGTCAGAAAATGGCCAATGTCTCTTTTTTTCCTGCTTTTTCACAAGAACCTGATTCCCCTTTACGGCCAGTCAAAGCCTGGTACAGAAGGTATAATCCTCTGTGACATGATTTGGAGTTGCTGGAATATGCTTGTTTTTAAAGTTTAGCTTATTGAATTCTTCTGTGATTTCCATGATGGATTTCCCTTTTGTTTCTGGAAGGAACAGGTGGACAAATATCCCTGAAGCGAAAAGTACCACCATAAAGATGAGGAAGCAGAAGTGCTTGAGTCTTTCCTGCAGGGAAGAAAAAAGTGAGAAAGAGAGCAAGATGAGCATATCTTTGCTTTAGTCACTTTCTTGGCACATTTTTTGTGTTTGGGTCTCATGATGCCTTAAGTTTTAGCTTTTATATTTTTCAGATCCTGTACTGCATTAGTGTATAACTCTGAATTCTGTATAGAATGCCAGTTAGCTTTCTTCACGTTTTGGTCAGACTAAACAATCCTTCCAGGCCTGGGAACCAAGGTCATCAACACAGCCTCAGGTCCGAAAAGTATAAACCAAAGTGAAT
Organism: Oxylabes madagascariensis; assembly: GCA_013400675.1. Classification (NCBI taxonomy): domain Eukaryota; kingdom Metazoa; phylum Chordata; class Aves; order Passeriformes; family Timaliidae; genus Oxylabes; species Oxylabes madagascariensis. The sequence continues at coordinate 42,101 of VYZR01040160.1, read as the reverse complement.
CGGGGTGCAGGAACCCGAGGGAGTATGACTTCATTACCTGAAGCTGTAATTGGACAATTAACCTCTGATATGCAGAGACCAAACTTATTTCTGGCTGAGAAACTCGTGTCCATCTTGGGTGACGCCTCTGCCAGGCTTTGCCCTGCCCCAGGTGTATTCTTTGAAGGCCTTTAATAAATACCTACTTAATTCTTTTAACTCTGTCTAGCCTCTGTTCTAGGTAGCTACTCCAAGTCATACCCAAAGTATTTTGAATTTGACAAGGAATTCTTTCCATTTTGACCTTTGACAAATATTTCGGTCTGAATGAGTATCTTGGGCCAATCAGGGCCCTTTGGTTGCAAAAATGGATGTGGGAGAGCAGGTGCCAAGAGCACTCCAGGCTGGCACAGCGCTGTCAGTTCTGCTGCCGTGGCTGGAGCTGCCCGGGCAGCCCCCAGGCAGAGGCACTCACCACGATGAACGGGAAGGTGGTGCCGATCACAAACACTCCCAGCCAGTTCAGAACCGCACTGATCACAAAGGCAGGAGGTCTGCAGGACAGCGTGAAAATTTCAACCCTGGTGGAAACCGTGGCACCACCTGAACGGAAAGAAGAACAAGAATTGTTTCTTGTTCGATGTGTTTGGCTTCAACATTTGGGTTGAGTGTTGCTATTACACTGTCAGCTAATAGATGTGAGTATAATGGACTGGCATGAGTACCAGAATTGTGCAGTGGCATTGAGTATGTCACTCTTTTTTACAGAATAAAATGTTTGTGGCATCTAATAAACTGCTAGGCATCCGTTTATTAAAGTGGAAAAATACTCAAATAAGTTTTTGGGGACATCCAGGTATTAAGTAGTTGACACTTGAGAAAGCCTGACATCCTCTCATGACAGAAGATGTGTCAGGATGGAGTGACAATTATTATTGCTAAAATGAATTTCCTGTGTGATTCTGCTAGATTACCAATGAGTGATCTTCCCAGATTTACTTCCTGGGCATTTCAGTTATGTTTTGAAGCCACAGGATTTCAACTGGTTTGAGTTAGGAAAATAATTCAACCCTGCCATATGGGAAGGCAAATATTTAAAAAATTATTAGCCTTTATAAAATAAAATTTAATGAGTAGCAGACAATAAATGCTAGGAAGAAAATTACTCCAAAGTAGGTCTTCTGCACTACTGTCTATGTGCGATAAGATGTAACATTATACAACACTGAATTTAAAATAACTCTTGCTTTTCTTTCTCTCTTTTTCCCCCCATCATTGAAAAAAAAGATCATTTACCCATCTGCTTTTGCTCTATTTTTGCTGTATTTTTCCAGTGTGTTCCTTTCTTCTGGTTAGCAAAACTCAAACCTGATGGTATTGAATTTTATGTCCAATGAATAATCAGACCCACAATGTTCAAATGACTGCAAGATTATGTTAAGTGAATTTACTAATGCTAAATGTTATACAATATAAGGCAGTATTTTCCTAACCCTATTAATAAGCTCACATGGCTCAATTCCTTTATTTCCTTTGATTGAGAACTTACCTGGCCCAACAGCAAAGACAACTGTAAACAGGATTATGAGACCGAGGCTGCAGTATGGCATCCAGAAGTACCAGTCCTGGGGGAAAAAAGCCCAAACTTCTGGTTGAAAACTGTTAACAGCCCTAGATGGGGAATGCTCCTGCTTTTCCAACACTGTCACCTCAAGACAGAAATATTCAGTGTGTGGGAACTGAGAGCTCTGAGTGCTTTACTCTGTGGATGGAGCAGCTGAGGTCTTTGTTAGGTGAGCAGACGCAGGTCTGCCAGTGCAGAGCAGCTGCAAATCTAGGGAGGCTTCAATGAAACAAAGTTTGAAGAGTACTTTTGCACCCTGTCCTTTCTTTTTGACCTCATAGTGCTTCCTCCGATCCTTAGAGATATGAGAAGGACAAATCACATTTTTCTTAACTTTTGTTAAGTTATAGATTTAATAACTGGTACTGAAAAGCAGATTTCCTAGATCTTAGTCAAAGAGAAATGAGACTCGATGCTTTAGGAATAAAAGATTTCTCTCCTATGTTTGAGAGCGTTCATGAATGAAACAAAACCAGAAGTCTGCTGCCACCTTGCTTCCAGGTCAGTTTTGCAGTGTGTCTACAGAGTAGCTCCAGATGAGTACTGCTAACACAAGTGATTTGCTTCTGAAAAAGCCACAGTAATGGCACAGAAGCATCACTGTTCAAGCAGTGAACTGGTCTCCAGTCTCTGAACAGAGAGTGCCTTCCCACAATTATCTGCAGCAAAGTTCAATTTCAAATTAACTGATGCAAAAGGTCTGGGGTTTTGTTGTTACTTGTTAAAACCAGCATGAATAGAAAGGGCCATTTTCCTAGGACTGTCTTGTGGTCTGTGCTGACCAGTGTTTGGTGTTTGCAGTCTGATGAAGTCAGGAACCAGTCTCCCAGTGTTCTATGTGTGTTCCCAGTGTGTTCCTTGCTAAGGTCATGGGATCATGTTGAAAGGAAGGCAGGAGTACAAGAGACTACTGGCTAAGAGAGAATTTAATCCTACGTATAGGCAAGCTTGATCTAAGCTTCACTTTCCTTTCTCAGTAGCGTGGTCCTGCCAGTGAGCTTTAGGTCAGAAATAGGATAGATAGAGCATTCTGCTGTGAGCAGAATTTCCTTACCTGTAGGGACAGGGTCACGGTGATAGCAGCTAGTAGTGAACCCATGATCCAGTAGCCTCCTCTGAGGAGCACTTTCCTGCCCAGTCGCTCAATGATGGAGCTCTGAAGGACAGAAATCACATCAGTGTCAGTGCTGGAGAGCAAAGTGTGCCCCACTCCCCTGGTAATGTGACTTACACAGACTACAGCAGCTACGAGTTCGGAGAGTCCAATAGAGAGGGTCATATAGGAGGCCATGTTTTCATCAAAGCCAGCTGCCTGGAGGACTTCAAAGGTATAAAAATAGATCTGGAAAAAAACACCCCATCAAACAGTAAGAGAAGGAAAGAATTGATTTCTTACCCAAAGTTGCATGACACTGCCCTAGATATGAGCTGCTAATCAGCGAGCATGCAGCTCAGCTTGGGAGTGATCTGGAATTCTGCACTCTTTTTGATAGTATTCACTTTATCAGCAGACAAAAATATTATAAAACATTACATAATTAATTCATTAATTAATTTGATAAAAGATAGACTGCTGGGATAATTGGACCTCCAGCTACTACAATGCAATTAGGTTTGCAGACTCCTGATTTAGGTGTTTTCATAAACAGCCAGGTATGTTTTGTTTTCAGACCCCATCCAAAAACATCATTGTAAGATCTTCCCAAGAAAGAAGAGTGTGGGTTATGGAGTCACGAGGAGGAAAATCGAACATCTTTTCAAGTATCTCTGCTAGTGTTTGGAGATGTGCTGAGGTGATAAAGATTCCAGTTTAAGCCGTGTTAGATTCAGCTGTGTATTTCCTTTACACATGCTGCTGCATCATGGTGTTAGAGGTAGGAGGGTCATGCATGAAACTGCAAAGCTGTGACTTCAGAAGCATCCCAGAAAAGCACTGCTGTGAGGAGAGCAGAGCTGCAGAAGCTGCAGAACAGGGAGCATGCTTGTTGTTAGCTTTAAGGGCAGGGTGAGCAGACTGCCATCCCAACATGCCAGGGTGTTAAGAGCCAGGGATAAAACAGCAGCAGTTGCAGTGAGCGATCACATAAAACTACAGATTTTGCCAGTAGAGAGTGGGCTCATTCATAAGAGTGAGCTCTGGAGCTCTGCAATGGCTCCCAGAGGTGGCAGTTCAATGAGCCTAACTACAGAGGCAGGGAACTCCAGCAAGGACCAAGAGCTGGGCAGAGGGACGTCACACAGAGAGCCCAGCCAGGCTTTGTGGCTGCTGCTGTCCTGTGGAAGGGCTGGCAGACAGCATGCTTTGGTCTGAGAAGCCTGAGAAAAATGGAGGAAGCTCCTGTGAGCTGTGGTATCTTGGGACTTTAAGGGGGAAATACACTCAACTGCATTGATGCCACATAGCTGAATTGTGGCGGTCAGAATAACTATCATGTACAGCTGCCAACGGAAAGCTGGTTCTTTCACTAGTTCCAGGACACTCAAGATCTTGGTGTTTTTCATTGTTGCCTTCTCTTTCATGATGTCATCAATCTCTGCTTGGTGTTGGCCTTCACCCCAAAGCTGCCTTATGGCTGTGAAGAGGAGAGCGAGACCTGCCATGTTAATTCTCTGTTTATTCCCTGAGAAGTTTTGTGAGCAGGCGATACAAGTGCCTGGCAGCCCAGCGTGCGTGGGCTGTGGCTGTGCTGAGAGGCAGGGACGTCTTACAGGGTATTCCAGAGCCCCGATCCCCTCCTGCACAGCAGGACCTGCTGTGACAGAGGGGGCCAGTGGGGTGCACAAGGGCTCCCTTCCTGCCCACGGGGCCACTTTTCTGCCTTCCTCTTTCTCTCAGGGTGTGAGCAGGGCACACAGCCAATAACCAGAGCTAAGGGGTGCCCAGTGGAGCCCTGCAGTGCAAACAGCTATTTTTCATTTATCATTTAGCATCAATCATCAGACTGACAGTGCAGGTGGTGTCAGACAAATGCGAAAGGTTTTGTAATACAGAGCTGTAGAGGGAAGTAGTTTTGTGTTCTATGTGGGGACTACAACAAAAATGGACTCAGAAGGTATTCACAGAGCCATGTGGGAAACGAGCAGGGAGAACCTTTGTCCCGTTTATTTCTTTCCATGTGTGGAAAGCAAGCATCACAAAATGATTCTAAGTCAAGTGAGGAACAGGAACCTGAAGCCCTCAGTTACCTTTTTTGCAGCCCTCCTGGTCTCCTTTATGCATGAGGAGATACGGAGGGGACTCTGGGAAGAAGGGAAGCGTGACCAACTGGACCAGTGCGGGAAGTCCACAGGAGGCCATCAGCATGGGCCACAGCGCCTGGCTGCCCAGCAGCTCCCTGGCAGGGAGAAATGTGTGTCAGAGTAAATTGCATCGGCTCTGAGGAGAGAAGGGAATGGATGGAAAAGCACGGGAAGAAGGAAAAGGTGGAAGGGATCCAGAAATTAATTGTGTGGGTAATCAATTGCATTGTACCTTTGTCCTGAAATTTGTCCTACGGCTTTTCCCAATGACCAAAAGAAAGAGGAAGTAGAGTTTGCAAATCCACGTAGCTTCTTAGGGGAAATTTCTCCAACATATTGATGATGTAGAGGGACACAAAGACCTTGAGGTGAAGAGGGAGTTATGGGAGAGAAGAAAGAAGACATAACCATTGGAAATAAAACTGGATGTAAATAATTAAGTATTACAGAATATAGCTGTCTCTGGCACATACCTCAACTCACATATGAGACTTTCAGTACTAGATTTTTTAAATCCTTCTACAAAAGTGTTAGTCCTCTTTGCAGAGTGCAGTTTCCTGATCTTAAGAAATGTACAGTTTTCTCTTTGAAGTGTAGGTGTAGCCTCATCATAAGACCTCCTGTGAGCCTTAGTATGTTTTTACGGACACAGGGTATGCAAGTGCTGAATAAACATTTTTTAGCAGTATTTAATATGCTTGTAGTTAACCCACATTATCTCAACCTTTTCTGTCATAATGCTATTGAAGAGCTGTGTGGTAGACTCATGGCAAATTATCACATATAGTGCTACAGTCAATGTTGATTTGTATGTGATTTAAGTGGAGACATGAGTATTTATTTTCTGCTATCCAGCAATAATTTTTATGATTTCAGGCAGAGCTGATGTTTCCAGTTATATTTATTAACTCAGACATGCTAAATACTAGTCTGGGAACAGAAGCTTTTTCCTGAAATGGTGGTCACAGCCCCTTTTGTCTCTTTCAAATGCAACATGTTCTTCTCTTGGATGTATGTGATGGGAAAGCAATATCTTTTGATTGCAGTCTCTTTCTCAAATTACAATCATAGCTCTTCAACACACCTGTATGTCAGAGAAGCAATGTACAAATTCTGGGTATTTGAAAAATAGGCATTAACTTCTAAGTCAACTCTTTAATAAGTTAAAAGAGGCATCCCTGTGAATATGCAAACAATAGAAAGGCAAGTTTTGTGTAGGGAAAAAATGCAAAAAAATACTGATAGCAGCATGCAATGTTTTTACTGCCTGTAGTCTATTTGCTGGGAGTGATTTTGCTTTATTAAGCCCACATCTTCGTGCTACCCCAAGGACTTACTACTTGGAATACTCCCCATTATGAAAATACCAGCTTTAAACTGTATAATTTTCAGTACTGCTAGCTAAATTTAAGAAAATATTATACCTATTTTTCCTTCAGAAAATCCCTTGTTTCGTGTGATATCAAAACATTTCTGACATCTCTGAATATTCAAACACTTGGCAAAGCTGAATTTCATTTGGTATCAGTGAAATTAATAATAATTATGCTCTTTATTGCAGAGCATTATAGAAAATCTTCTTACAAAAGATCACTGACTTCAACATTTTGTTTTCTTAGTGGAGGCTTATTATTTGCTTTGAATAAAGACATAAAATTTTGTGAGATTCTGCTGACATGTGGGAGAAGTCACTCACCTGCACTTAATCCACACATGAAGCGTCCAATTAGAATCATCTCAAAGGACTGGGATATTTTACTGCAGCCCATGATAGATGCTGCCACTATCATGAGCACGTTGTTGCACAAGAGACATTTCTTTCTGTAAGTGCAAGAAAATGAAAGGACTTTTTGTGACTCAGAAGGGAAATGGCACTTAATGCCATGCAGGAAGTCTTGGCTGAAGTTGTCTTGATAGTTTTTTGAAATTACACATATGTGGTCCAGGAGAAAATAAGCACTGGGTACTTTGGACTCATGGTGTGCCTTGGCACGTGGCTGCATCTGGAAGTTTGGGAACACTTCTGGGTTTTGTAGCAGAGAAAACTCTGAAAGCTTGTCTGCACTTGAACATTCACTGTGAAACACATTACTGCAGCACCAACAAGGACCTCAATGCTTCTGTATTTTTAGTAGCACCTTCAAGAACCCATTCTGACTTCAGCCAGGTGCTGCCTTTCCTCATTGCTGAGGTGAACCCAATCTGAGGAGCTGTGCCTGGTATGACAGGCTGACAGCACCGTCCATGCCAGGGACACGGGGAGGAAGCAGGAAACTCGGCTGACCCCACAGCTAGGCTGGCTGTGCTGCAGCCACGACCAAGTCTAAAAGTCTGTCTCATTTAAAACCTCGCCTATCTTTTCCTTAAGCTGAGATTCAATTGACAAATTGTCTTTAAACATACATACTTGCCAAATTTGACAGTGAGGTATCTGCTTCCTGAAGAACCCAAGAGACCTCCTATGCCAAAGATGGACACAGTGATAGACCACAGGAACAAGAGGTTATCCTGTTGGATGGGATAGCCATAGCGCTCCAGCCAAGTTTCATTAATGAAAGCCTTAACATGCTGAGACAGAAAAAAAATTCATTAACGATACCTGTGACAGAAGTGCGAGTATTTTATTATATTTACAAAATAATTTTGTTACTTCAGCTGAAGTCACTATGTCACATAGGCTTTAAAAGTGTGTGTTAGCTAACAGACATAGTATAATAGAGTCTGCTATGCTCATCCTGCCATTAAAAGTTGAATCTCTGGATTTTTATTCTTAAATCTGAGGAAGCAAGGCATGGACTGGTACTAAAGAATCGTGTAAACAGTACTACAAAGTTCTGTGAATGAGTTATGGGGTTTCTCTCACATACCTGCCAAGAATACCACATTACACAGAGCCTGTTCAGTGCAATTCCTAAATACTTTGTCACTCTGCTCTGAAGCCAGAAAATAATGCTTTTCCATTAAGGTGATGTCTACAAAATAATGATGTCTTCCCTCTAGACTTCAGTGCCCTTAATGGAAGTTTTACCTGTGATCAGTGGAAAGAAGCAGACATTTTCCTAGAGCATGGGTCACTTGTTCTATTTTTCTGTGAGGATGGATAACCACAAAAATATCAACTGAAACCACTGAAGAAGGCATGTGTGCTATAAGATTTTAGGGGAGACAGATGCCACCCTAGTTAGTGTGTGTCTTCTGAGGAACAGTTCTATTAACAACAACTTGCAGATCTCTCTTTTCTTCTGTTTGCAACTGCTCTTCATGATAGCGTAGCATAGCAAATGGGAAATGAGAGGAGAATACTGTGATTAAACGCTTTCTGAATGCCAGAGGAGCACCCTCAGGCAGCAGTGGAGACTCAGTGCTCTCATTAACCAGTGTGCCACGTGCATCTTTGCCTACCTGAGACATGTAGGTGATGGTAGAAATTTGAAAGCCGATTTGGAATGTGCCACCAATCCCCAGGACAGTGATCATTCGAAAGAGCCCCTGGTACTGTACCTGCAGAAGTGGAACAAAATCTTGTTAAGGTTCTAGGCACATCAGGCTGTTCTCACAATCTGTCTTTCATTCTCCAGAAACATCTCATTTGTTCAGGGGATTTTCACGTAGGAATATTCCCTCTGCTTGCCCTGGTGTGAGATGTACATCCTCCTGTGATTTCCCTACATCCAACTCAAGGAAGTGCAGCTTCCACAAACATCCTTATCAAGGCACCATGGCTGCTAGCATCCAGTCCTGTTCCCTGCCTCTCAAAACCTCTGCCTCCCATGTCCTGCACTAAATAATTAGATGTATTTAATGAAGCACTTTCTTTTTACCAGGTAAGCAAAGCAAATTATGTTTCTAGATAAGCGAATATTTTCCAGCCCATGAAAACATTTGACACATTAACATATTGATAAAAATATGGTAGAGATGGATGGCAGAGCATATGAAGTGCTGTAATACCTCAAAATAGTGGGCAGAACCACTTCCAAGATGCTTGGAAGTAGTGAACAGGAGCCTTATTCTTATCAAGACACCAAGTTTGTTTTCTTTGAAGCTCCAGTAGCACACAAAAATGTCCCAGATGTAAACACCCCACCAAGTACTTACCAGGTTTGATAGGAAACCGGTCATCTCTGGCTGAGGGCTGGTTGTCCAGCGTGTGATGTGTCTTTGTCATCACAGGCTTGTGTCTCTCTGTCTCTGCTGCTACAGCAGTGGGCATTTGGCTTCAGGGATCAGAGTTAAATTTTTACTATTTCATCTTCACTCACTTATATTTACTTCGACTGGCCAAAGTTAACACTGCCAGATTAAATATTTTAGGAAATAATTACATCTAGTGCAGTCTCCAGGGGGGGGAAGTTTCAAAGCAGAGAAAATTTGCTTCTGGGGACCAGTGAGGGCTCTGGGAAGGGAAATGAGAAGAGTTCAGGCAAAACAATCCAAATAGTTTTCCAGGAACAGTAAAATGCTTTACTTCTATGATAGACACTAGTGCGTATGTCTGCCATAATCTGCAGAAAGCAAAAAACAGCTGGTACAAGGTTTAGCCACTGTTATTTATAAATAAAGTATGTGGTGTTCTGTTTCAGATTCATTGATAAAGTAAATATCATAATTAAAAGAAAAATAGGCAAATTTCAGAGCCTAAATTTGCTGTTCTGGCCTTTTGAATCAGTTGGACTGTGCTGAGGAAGGGTATTTGTTGTCTGGTGTTTATGGGGATGTTTGTCAACCAGGTGTGTTGAAAAAACAGTAAGAGACTAAGACCCATGAAAGTTGTCAGAGAGGGTAAATGTGCCCTAATGAATTGGGATAGGACCACTGGGATCTTGCTCCCTCCCATTTCAGCTTTGACTCAGAATGGCTCCAAAATCAGTGTTGCAGGCATTGAAAAATCACCCTTGTTTCCCAGAGGCTCCTTTCTCGTGAGGTAAAGCTCAAGCTGTAGCCCTGTGTAGCTTCCACTGCAGGCAGCTCTTGGAAAAAGAGGTTGGTTTGCCTGGGACTTTCATGTGTGGTTGATGCCCTGTGCTCTTCTTGCCTTCCAAGTCTTTGTTCATTCTCCTCATGCCAGGGGACTCTCCTGGTGAGGGCAAATGAGGTTATACTGAGGCCCTCAGTACATGCTCAAGCTCACCCTCAGGACTGGTACTTTCAGTTTATAAAACACAGAATGCAATTATTTACAGAGGGGTTCACTGCAAATCCTGTGAGTCTAAATAAATGAGAAAAAAAATGCATGTTAATATTAAAACCTTGGTTACTTGTGTAATTGCAACTATTGTCTGTATAGCTGCATAGCAAATGCTGTTTATCCTGGCTGGCAATAGTGTTTAGAATGATTTGGCATTTTTTGTATTTTCTTCTGAACACTGACATTGTAACCACTTGCATATCTCTTGGCTATTGTTTCAAAATGTTAATGCTTCCTTTTCATGATGTATTTTTTCTCAAATTGTTGTGAGGTGTAGGGAGGCTATGTCACAAGGATTCACCCCTTGAAAATAATAACTGAGGAGCTGAAATAGCAGCAAATCCCACCAGCTCACAGTGAAATTTCTCTTACATTTTGAGGGACTTCTGGTGATTCTGAGCCATGGTACTATTTCACCTTATTAGAAATTTTAGGAGAATTTCATTCTAGGAGCTTACTTCTTGGATTTTTGTCAAGTCAATAAAATTGACCATTTCTGTTGAAAATGTCACCTACATTCTTGAAAAAGCTGCTACACTGGAAGTTGTGCATGGTTTCATGTTCAAAGAATTATTGCTGAGTTAAGGAGATCTTGTAATTTTTTTTAAAATAGAGCTGTAAGGAATGCTTGCTGTGAAATGGACAAACACATGAACCTCACCTTCAGACAGTTTTGTCTGAAGAGCTGAAAATCAAGCTTGGTTCTAAGCCAGCTTGAGCCACACCAGACTGCTCATTGTGGATGACTGAAGCCATCTGCAGTTTAATGATGCACTGAGAGAAACTCAGTGGTTTCTTTTAGATTTGATTTGGGTTTGTTATAATTCAAAACTCAAAATGAAATTCTGAATAACAAAATCATGGGGACTGGAACTAAAGAAGATGTTTAGGTACAAAACACGTTCTAAGTGAAATCTAAGAGTTTAGCATAGCACATATTTTATGTTACAATGACTTGTTGATTGTTGACTGCTCTCGCATTTTCAAGGTGATATGAGAGTGGCTCTCATTTCTGAAGATCCCACTTGTGTCTGGGAAAAAATATTGGTATCTTTTCCCATAATAGAAAATAATAACTTGCCTTTGTTTTAGAGTCTGCAAGCATCAAGGTCTTTTATGACCTTAATATATGGTCTTTCTGCTGACCAGTTTGTGTAGGTGGTACTTCCTCAAGAGAAGTATTTCCTGTAAAGGGATGAGGTCTCTTCCTAAAATCTAATGTGCCAAATTCTTCAGTTATTTTCATAACAAAGTTTTCCTTTGTCTCTGGAAGGAAGAGGAGGGTGAAGGTGTTGAGCTGATGAGGATCTCAGTAAAGATAAGGAAGCAGAAAGAGATGAGGCTTTCCTGGAAATAAATCAGAGAAAGAAAATTTTATTTTATCTTTTTGCTCCTCCTTGTACAGCATTTTGAACATGATGACAAGATGATGACAATGAAGGCAAATTTTAACTTCATGTAATCCAGTTTGTTTGGTTACCGTGACATGATATACTCCAGTCTTTAGGTGTGAAACAGCAATAGAAATAAAACAGTTAAAATTTTCTTCTTTCCTCAAGGCAAGATGGGTAGGGTGAGCAGTCAAAATAATTTGAGATGTCACTTGCAGAAGTATGAAAGAAGGGCCTTGGGATAGGATTAAGACAACTCACAAACATTAATACTGGCAGGTTAATCATCTACTCTCTGGTTTATCAGTAACTGCAAGAGATGCAGCAATAGTGAGCATTTGAGAGAACAGGCCTCCTGTGGTCTGGCACTTTGGATTGGTGTGGTTTAGGAGGATGAATGCTTGAGATGGAAAGGTTCATTAAGCCATGAAGCAGAGGAGGTGCCCACCAAAGCAACCTGGCTTCTTGCAGGAGACACTGGAGCTGAATCACAGCTGGCATGGCTGGACTTCATCAGAGAGGGACAGAGGAATCCAAGGCAGCTGTTTTTAAACCAGCCATGGTGCTGTGTGACAGGGATGAACAGTCCTCAGCTGCGCTTCTGCTGAGACCAGTTCCTGCAAAAGGACCAGCAAAGAGAGTGAAATCAGAGGGAGGGAACAGAGACATGGAAGTGGAAGTTACCGCAGCAGAACACACCACTGATCTGGTGCAGTGCCAATAGTGAACACTGACCCCAATGGGTATTTTCCCATCTGTCTATTGAGTTAGCAACTCTGTGGCTTTAGTGTCTGCTCAGCACAGTTCAGGGGTACTGCCACCTGCAACTGCATTTCACTGTAAAACCTGTGCAGACCTGGAAAGAACAGCATGGAAGAAGATAAATGTTACATCTGTAATCCATTTGGCCTCATGCTGTTCTCATTGTCACACAGGAGAGACAGGCATTAGAAATTCTCCTTTATAACAGGATTGCAAGGGGAGCTGCAAGCTGCGCTGTCAGAGAGGCCACACAGGGAAGAGGGCATGGTAGCAACCATGAGTGGAGAGACTGATGTGTTTGTCCTGAGCAGATGATGTGTATGTCCATGCTCATACCTGAGCATGCCTGCCCAAAGGCAGCTATAGGTGAGCTCTTATCCTTTTCTTTGGCAAAGAGGAGTGGGTGGAAAGAGCTGAGAATGAAAAGTCAATGCAAAAAGATTGCAATTTGATTTGGGAATCATCCTTTACATTTTGACCCCAGCATCAATGACTCCTGAAGATGCTGTATCTGCTTTTCTTATCATGGAAGAGGATTTGTTCATAGAGGTTTGAAAGGGACTTGTGAGGGATCCACCAGCTCACAACACAAAGAAAATTACAACCAACCACTGGTACTGAGCATGCAAGGAACAGTACAAACTCATCACAGTAGAAGCTGTGATATCATAGTCCCTGCATTTCTAGAATATTGGCTTGTTTGATGATGCTTAAACCATCTCAGCAGAACATGCAAAGCATAAATGCAAAAAAATATCAGCCAAATAAAGGTTCTGGATTTCAGTTTTGCTGCTCTTCTTTACATTAACTAACTAAACCGTCCACAAAGCCTTTCTTTTCAAATGTACCATTTTATAACATTATCAAGCTACAACAAGGAGAGTAGCCTGATAGTATCACACTTGGACAGGGAAGCAAGCAGGTAAAAATGGTACAGAAATATCTCACCATCTAAGAAGTATAGGAATTTAATTCCTAATTTTTTAAAATTAGTTTTTCTAACCATCTGGAACTTCCTTCAAAGTTTCCATGATGATTTAGTCCAGAAAGTTAGGTCTGTGTCTTTTGATTTTTTTTAATTTTAAAAGTTAGCTCTAATTTTAAAGAATTATCCCCTGCCTAACTTATTGTTTTGAAAAAGGTTTGGTAAATATGTAATGCATTATCTTTAGGAATGGCAATTGCAACAGGCAACCTCTCAGTTCTTCTGAAAGTTCATGCTAGCAGCTGGTGCTGCCAGCTGCAGTACTCACCATTTCTGGAAGGAGCTTGTCCATCTGTGTCAAAAGTGTGGCTGATCCCAGGCAGACAGAACTCTGTCAGACTGAGGCAGTATTTTCTCCCATGCCTCTCCTGCACCTTCAGCTTAAGTAACCATCCTACTCTGAGGCTGAGGTTAATGTTTACTTTGTGTGATTTCTGTTGATTTATGTTTTTTTTGTACCAATTGGACAACGCTTAAAATGAGTGGATTAAATATTTCAGTCCCTCAACAGGAGAGGGCCCTCCGAATGGGAATATTCAGTGTCATGATTGCTCCCTGGTTTGATATAGGGAGTGATAAAGGGAGGGAATCTAAAATCTAAATCAGGCTTCAATTGCTGGAACACACACTAGCACTTTAATATCAGAGCTCCTTCTGTGGTTATTTCTTTGGAAGCAGTGAGTATATTATTTGAAATTTTTAAATAGAAAACTCCCTAAAACAACCTGAAACTCAATTCAGACCTCAGCACAACGATAATAAATAAGAATGGTTAAACTGCAAAAAGAAAGGACTTATAGTCCTGCTGAAGAGGAGGCATGAAATACTATTTGTAATCATGGCAGAAAAAGGAAAAATAATTTATCGTCCTATACAAAGGTAGAAGAGTTTGGGGAGGGAAGCGATTAGATGCTGCATTGGCCAGCAGGACTGGCAGCCCTTGGGCAGCACAGTGCAGGGGTGCTGTGGAGCACAGCAGAGAAGTGGAGGATGGTGTGCAGCAGCAAGTGCAGCGTGTCCTAGAGCAGCACACAGCCAGCAGATACTGGCCACCACAACTTCTCCTTTTTTTTTTTTTTTTTTTTACAT